>JAOSBO010209947.1:0-16511 GCA_027563915.1 Erythroxylum rotundifolium | reverse complement strand
TCAGGTTCTACTGATCTTTGCTTAATGTATGAGAAAGGTAAAGATTTTAGGTTAATTGGCTACTGTGATGCTGATTACGCTAGAGACAGGATTGATAGGAAGAGTACAAGTGGAAGCTGTCACTTTCTTGGCCATAATCTAGTTTTATGGTCTAGTAAGAGGCTAAGCTCAATTGCACTATCTACTGCAGAAGCTGAATATATGTCTGCTGTAAGCTATTGTTCATAGACGTTATGGATTAAGAATCAGTTAGAAGATTATTCAATAAAAGAAGAACAAATCCCAATCTTCTGTGACAACACAAGTGCTATCATGTAACAGCCCAGATCACCCGCTTGCAGATATTGTCCGCTTTGGGCCTCGCACCCTCACGGTTTCATTTTTCCATAGTCCTTCCCAGGAGGTCACCCATCCTGGTACTGCTCTCACCCAAGCACGTTTAACATCAGAGTTCCGATGGAATCCGGTGTGTTAGGCCATGGAAAACGCGTCTGCAAGGGAAAGGTTTCCACATCCTTATAAGGCATGCTTCGTTCTCCTCGCACGCGTTTACGAAGCATGTCTTATCAGGATGTGGAAACCTCTCCCTTACAGATGCGTTTTCCATGGCCTAACGCACCGGATTCCATCGGAACTCTGATGTTAAACGTGCTTGGGTGAGAGCAGTTCGGCGAGGAGAATGCAGCATGCCTTAAAAGTATTATTAATGCAGCAACTATCGGTAGAATGGGATTGAGTACGACTTCTATGACAAGAGCAAAGATTGAGGGGGAGCATACTGCCAGACGCAGCGTGAGTGGGAATGTTACCCCTAAAGAGAAGAAGAAACCTCAATCCTCTGAAAGAATGGTTATAAAAGAAAAGAAGAAACTGTTAGAGGTAGCAGTTGAAGTTGAGACGATGTGGCAAAGAGAAGAAAGCCAGGTGAATCTATCTGAAAAACAAGTGTCGTTGAAAAGAAAGGCAAAGACACTTGAATTTGAGAAAATCAAAAAATCAAAAAGATCACCAAGGTTATTAACTCTCTGAGAAAAGGAACAGAAGAGAGGGAAAGGACTGACTTTTGGTGAAGAATATGAGAAGATAGAAAAGGCACCACAGGCTATAAGGTCTCTAGTCTCAATTTTGCAACAAGAGCAGACAAAGCTAACTAAAGAGACTAGAATTAAGAAGAAGTTGGAGTTTGAAAGGAAGAGAACTCAACCACAACCACCTTCTAGACTGGTAGAAGAAAGTAAGAAGTTAAAGACCAGTCAGAAAGAAAGTACTTTAATTGGTAGTCAACGAAAAGAAAAATCAGTTGAAAAAGAGTGGTATCTCATAGTCCTATCATAAAAGAGGACTTGAGAATGAAGGTGATAGAAGAAGAGGTACCTATTAGAAGTAGAAGCTCAATTATAATCAGAGAACCTGTGAAAAGGTCAGTTAAGGTACAAGTTGAAGTTATATTGATCAATAATTGGTCTATACATCTTCTGAATCATGAAGAAAGAAGATTATATGGGATTCTGAGGGATGAAAAGTCAGAACCATATCCACTGAAGATGACTAAAGATCGATACACTATCTACCCAGTTACGAGTAGAACATTGATCAAGATTGTACCAGACATACAACCTATAGCTTCAAACATTGTATGCAATGTGGAAAAAGGGAAACAGAAGATGTACCTCGAAGGAAAAACAGGTGACCTGACAGAAGAACAGATGTATAAAGCTGTGAGAAACATAGATGGGACATGCAATGTAGAGCAATGTAAAGCATCACCACAAATGCAATGTAAAGCATCAGGAAGTAATTGTGGAAGCTTCACCATAAATGCAACTTCTCAGGTAGTTGGAAGAGTGACCTTGATCTCCCTGAAGGCAAGCAATTCTTCAAACCTCCTATTCTAAAAAGCATTGAACTAGATGTCTTACCCTTAGAAACATTTGTTGCTACAAACTTCTATCCATCAAGTGCAACTCAATAAGTCAATACTATTGGAACGGAAGAAGTAAGACACTCTCAGCAGTGGAGTCAGGAAGCCTTAGTGAAGGAGATTGAAGAAATTCATACTAAGGTTGATGATCTACATGATTCAGTGGGTGATCTACATGAGGAGGTAGCCTATCTACGAGTTACAATAATTGAAGACCTCAAGTTGATTAGAACTGATATGCAATGCATGTTTTCTGAAATAATGAAGCATCTGAGGTAAACTTTTTGATTAATAACAAATAGGGGGAGAAAAGAAGAAAAAAGGGGGAGAAAAGAAGGAGAAAAGAAGAAGAAAGAAGAAAAGTAGAAGATATCATGCATATGTGTATTTTTGGTTATTGTCTTCTTATTCTTTTTTGGTTGTCGTCTTATTCATTTGTTGTTTTCTTATTCATCAACTGAATAAAAATTCATTCACTTTGATTTTTCTAAAATTATGATTATTTGTTATCATCAAAAAGGGGGAGAATGTTAAGTAAAGAGGACTTCACGATGATTAATTTTGATGACAATCAAATAATAATAATGTTAGAAACAAATGAACATTTTGACAAATGTGCTAAGTGTGCAGATGAAGTACAAAACATAGACACAAAGATAATACAGACGCAAAGACAACACAGACGCAAAGACAATACAGACACAAAAACAACACAGATGCGAAGTCAACATACAGATGTAAAGTCAATACAAATGCAAAGGTAACATAGACGCCAAGATAATACAGATGCAAAGACAACACAGACGTGAAGTCAAAACACAAATGCAAAGACAATACAGACGCAAAGACAACACAGACTCAAAGAAATCACGGACACAAAGAAGACATAGACGATACCATGAAGATACAATAGTACGTCAAACAGTTACTTAGTTAGAGTTAGTTACAGAACTCAACTAAAAGACGGTTATGAAGAATCAAGAAGCGGTTATCAAGGATCCAGAAGCAATTAGAGACTTAGGCTATAAATACTAGTTGTAGTTGAAGATTTTACAATCGTACGAGTCTTACAACTTTTGAGAAATTAGTGATCTTTGAGCCTTCAGTGCTTACTTAGAAAAGAGAAATTCTATAGTGCGATACTAAGAGAGCTAACCCTCCTGTAACAGAAGCTTACAATATCTTTCTAGTGAGAGAAAGAAAAGGCTAATAGCTTGGAGAGGCTATGTTAGCTGAAAGAATACTTTGTAAGACACCTAAAAAGCGTCTAGAAGGGAAGAAAGAATACTTGTAATTGTTTAAAGTATAATGAAACACTCAGACGAACTCTGAGGACTGGACGTAGCCCATGGATTGGGGTGAACCAGTATAAAAATCACAGCGTCTATTTTCTATCCTTTTACTTCAGTTTATTTTGTTATTAAACAAGTATATAGAAGTTATTTGCGATTTAACTATGTAATAATTTTCGTATAATCCTTGTGATATCTTTTTAACAAGTTAGGAAAGTTCTTAGCAAGATTTTGTATTCATAAAAAGGATACACCATTCAACCCCCCTTCTTGTGTATCGAGTTTCTTGTACGTAAATTCTATACTAACGTGTGATTTACTTCATTTCTAAATAAATTAAATAATATTCTCTAAAAAAATAAAATTATAAATTTAATTTATCTCAATCAAATTGAAATAAATAAATTTAATTAAGAAACATTTTTCTCAATTACTTCAAAAACAGTTTTCTTAATTTCAAGGAGTCTAATTAATTAATTTCAGTCTAGTTGAAATTAATTAATCCTTACTTTAGAAACTACTTTTCTAATTAATTAATTTCAATCTAATTGAAAATAATTAATTCTGATTTTAGAAACCAATTTTCTAAAAATAATTAAGAATCAATATAACTATTAACCTTAATCAAATTAAGAAAAATAATTATCTTAATTTTGGAATTGAATCGATGATTAATTTAATTTAATAATTCAACATATTGAAAAATTAAATTAAATTACAAAACATTCATAATTGAAACAATTAGAAAACACTTTTCCAAATTGATTGGGGATCTAAACCTACATAATTTTAATTAAACAAATTTAATTAAGAGGTCTTAACTCTGTAGAAGGTGATGCTCACTGCTTTCAAATGACCATCAACAACATGCGAGAGTCCCACGCCATCGTAAGCTAGCATACAACACAAGCAATAAAAACTCGCAACATATGATTTCCAGCAACCACAATCGATTTCAAGATTAGGAACTTTTAGATTTCTAATTTTCTAGGTTCAAAAAATAGTTTCCAGATTAACAAAATAACAAAAGCTGTAAAACAAACACAAAATCAATAGACGCGTACACATGGACGTAAGTATGGGTAGATGCAGAGAGAAACAATTTTCTAGATGTATATGGACAATCACAGATGCAACCCAACATAACAAAAACAAGCAGAAACAATTCTAGGTTTCAATTTTCAGAGCAAAGCAAACCTTAGATATGCTTAAAGCAAATTTTCGAAATACAAACCCAAAATAAAGGAATAAATTTCCAGAATACGTAATATGATTTTTATTTGTAAGGTTTGTTGAAGAATCAGATCGTATCTTATTTTTCAATTGCAAATTTTAGATCAATAACAATCACTCAAATTTAATCAAATCATATAATTAAAGATGGCTCTAATACCATTGTTCGAAAACCAAGTCAGAATCTGATCCTTACTATAGCGAAATAATCATGAAACTTTTTCGTAATCTTTGATTTCCTAATAACCAAGATTTCTTTAATTCTATAAAATGATTAACACAAATCATAATAAAGCCAAAACTTAATTCGTACCTTATTCCGAAGATTGATCTTTATCTTGTTGTATCCCTTAAACTGCTCCCAAAATCGATCCATTTCAACCACTGTAGCTGCACAAATGTTCGTCCTCTAAAGTTATCCATATAATGAGTTGAGAGAACTCTATAACTCTTACAGAGAGGGTTAAGCCAGAAGTGCTAGCTCCATAGAGCTTAAGCCTATTTATAATAAGCTTTGGACGTTTTAATAATTTAATTAGCTTAAGTCTATTTATAATAATTTTTAAATAATTTAATTGAAATTAAATTCTAATTTCAATTAAAATTTAATTAGAATTACAAATTAATTCTAATCAAATACAATTATGCCCTTATAAGCTTCAATATCTCATATTGATCCTTATTTAGTAAATATCTGATATTTAATCATAAAGTTTCTCAAACTTTACAATCAAGTCCAACTTGATTAAATTAACTTTGCTGTCTTCAACCCATTCTATATGTGAGACCCATTAGGCTCTCAAATATGTTGGTAATGATTATAAATTCTAATTCTAATTCATAATTAGAATTAAATAAATTAAAACTCCTTTTAATTTATCTTTAATTCTCTAATTAAACAATTTATAATCATAGATCAAGATTGGTGTCTAGCAACACATCATTACTACCCAAATATTTAGGAATGTCAAAGTGGTTTTGACTAACCTTTCTATTCATAATTTTTCCTTATAATTCAATCCTTTCATCATACAATGTTCTGATTAGACATAGAGCATGAAATTAATGTCTACACTATTTTGAGTATAATCTATATTAGTTCTCGACCATTAGCTATCAATTCAATTAATGACATTTGTAAACTATTTACAAAGCATCATTTCACCTTGGCCAAGGATTTCCTAAATCAATACTAATCAAGAACAATGAAACATTCTCCCTAATTACTTTAGGGTGATGAATTCTATCTTGATCACTCAACTACCTCCATATAGTTCATGCTACATCCAATAACTACCAATTAAATGAACCATGATTAAATAGATCATAAGTAGTATCAAAACATAACAATCCCCATACAAGATAACTTTGTTGACCTCAAGTCAAAGGATCACTTATACAATTGTCACAATGAGAATTCTATAGACATACAAGTAATGTTCCAAATGGATTTCTCATATCGGGTCTGTTCAGTAAACTTGTTCTCTAACAAACACGCACATGTTTGTTTAAGTATCTCTATACTTTAACCTATAAGATTGAATACTTCCTTTATAAGGAAAAATATAAAGTATGCTAGTCTTTTTACATTCTATTAATGTCCAATCTTAATAGAATAATGGCTAGGAACATTTAGGAATAATACATAAATGCAATATAAATCTCATAATTATAATCTCATTATAATTTTATTTGCAATGTAAAGTTATTCCATGGACTTTATCATATACATTTAAACATGTATAAGATAAAGAATGTATTTAAATAATTTGTCACTAAACTACAACCAAAGCGATTTGTTGCATAAACCAATGAGAACACCCTTTCAATTAATCGATGTTTCAAATATATTTGGGTGCTTGATATCTACGAATTAAATGAAACCCATTTCTTTGCGATGGATTCTCATTTTTAATGTTTTGATATTTCTATTATTTGACGTTACTTTACCTTTTGTTCTTTATTATTTGTTTTAACAAAGCACTGTGAAATATAAAAATAGACATAAAAACAATATTATAAAGATGATGGAGGTCTTATAAAAACAATATAATAAAAATGATTAATTTATTTACATTTGGATATAAATAAATTAAAAAGTATTATTTTAAAAATTAAATTACTTAATTTTTAAAAATATTATACATAAGTTGAATCCACGTAATACTTACAATTAAATTTATTTTTAACTTCTTACCTAAAAATTAAAAAGCTTGTACATGTAAGATTTGAAATACAAAATTTTAACTTCTCTTTTCAAATATTAAAATGTAATTCTACATTCACACACACACACGTATATACATAAAATAAAAGAATATATAAAATATTTTGCTTTTAGAGTACAGTAGTATGTGTTTAACCAAATAATGCACATGTTGAAGGAAATCTTTCTGCTCAGAAGCCTCTTCTCATAACTTAAATTTAATGTTGAAAGGTACTAACAAGAGACATTGCCAATGGATCTTTCTCTCTCTACTTATTCTCCTTCATCATTCTTTTGTTCCCTTTGTAGATTTATAAAGAAGGAACTGAACATTTGTGGAATTCTAGTAAACATAGCTTTTTGAATTCTTCCAGCCTTGGTTTGCTTACTTGTATTGTTGTGCATTCACTTTATTTTGCTTTTGGTGTGTTTCTTTTTTCTTCTTTTCTTTCATTCATCTGTACAATCTCATCATAAAGCTCTAAATTTCTCAAGGCAAACGAAAGAAAATTCTTTTCCTTTTGCCTGCCCTATTCTTAGATTCTAAAACCTTTATCTTTGTATTTCAAAAAACAATATCCTCATTGTTTCAAAAAATAGGTTCCCAAACTATGTTATTCCATAAATTGTTTTCTACTTTTCCCATTTCCATTTTGTTGTTTTCAACGTATCATACTTGGTGACAAATATCTAGCTGTTGATGCCCTGAAGAACTGTTGAATGATTTTTAAGATATTCATTCCATGCTTTGGTTGGTGAGTTTGGAGCTGTTGAATGATTTTTAGGATATTCATTCCACGCTTTAGTTTGTGAGTTTGGATCTAACTATTGTTCCTCCTCTTGGTTTATTTTCCTTTATTCTAACTTTTCTCTCTCCATCAGGCGATTGCTCATAATTTACGAAGATTATAGTTAGCAACCACTATAATCTAAATTATTTTTAAGTGATGAAAATCATTCCTTTTATCACTGTTTTCACACTGGACTATGTTCTCTTTGTCTTTAGGTGTCACTCTTATACAGACCCTTTGACCCCATGAAGAGTTAGGTTTCTAAAACTTACCCCCGTTGAAGGATTGGCAAAATTGTTAATTTCTGGTAAATTTTATGATTTTGGGGTATTTTTGGATCTGGGTTCATTATTTATGTGAATTAGATGCGATAGCATATTTATCTTTTTTTCTTAATATTTGTGTAAACTTAGCATTAATTTCTTAAAAATTCTACAGTTAACTAGTTGCTTTTACTGATTTGATTTTGGATCACCTAATTTAGATTGTCGTGCAGCCGTCTGTACTTAAGGTTCTCACACTCGTGTATTGCATCACCCTTTTGATGATTAAATATCAATCTTGCTTCTCTTTCTTAATTATTATTAGAGTCACTTAGGAGTTTGTTAGATGTTTCTTCTTTAGCTTGTATTAGGCATTAGGATAGTAATGTTCTTGTGGCTTCCCTTGACTACCATGAACTTAAGGATCATTGCTGGGAGATTCATTACGTTTCCCTTCAATATATTGTATACCACGTAGGTATCCAGGAGACTGCATCTTTCTACTGAGTTACTTCTTGGACAGATTGAGGTAGTTGATATTGATGCAAGACATCTAGGTAGTAGATCCAAATTTCTACACACTGGTCTCCCTTCATGGGCATTTTCAATACGCAGACATATAAAGTCCACATCTTCTTCTAGATCAATGTCGGAAATATCCCCTTTGTGACACAAAATGTCAGTTCTACTAACTGGAATGACACCTAGAATGTTTCCCAAAACTTCTTCTATAACTAAGATCTCACACTCACGTAGCCACAAGATGATTGCTAACTTCCCATCTATTTCCTCTCTTCTCATGTGTGTGTAAAAACTCCTCACCAATTCATCACACACAATTTTGTCTAAATTTAAAAAATTCTCCCAACCAACAGTATGAAAGAAGGGTGTGACAAGAATACCTATATCATCAAATAGGTTAGGAGGAAAATGCATCCTACTACCACCTTTCTCTTTTTGTAGCAGATCTTGTACCTTTCTTCTGCTTCCATTGATTCGAATAACTTTATTGGTACCAACAGTTCTCCTTTCTTTTGTACAACAACTTTTATTTTCTTCGACCTTTTTCCCTTTAGAACTTCTTCAAAGATAGTTTTTTCATATGGAACCTCATTTTTAGCAATAAGTCCTCAAGATTTTCTTCAGCTGTAGGTGCTTCAACCCTAGGCTCATTCCCTTTTCTTATTTCTTCTATTTTCCTTTTCCTTGATTCTTTTTTTTCAACAATTTCTTTTTGTGGAGCTTGTTTTGTAACAATTCCTTTAGTTTGTGGTCTGCTTTGTAAACGAGCAAGTTCTCCATTTCAACCATTGTCATTTATTTCCTAGGGCACTTCAGGCACTTTCTTTTCTTTGGAACTAGGTTTAGGAATTTTGGAAGTTTTTGGAGTAGAAATCGGTAGGGAGAGGATCGGTAAATAGAATCTCACATCTTTCAATAACTCCCCCTTACTGAAAGTCTCTTCTTCTTCTTCTTCACTTTCTTCTTTTTCCTTTTCTTTACGTCTTCTGAGTCAGAGGCATATTATTTTTCGATTGTTTCTTATTTGTCTTTTGAAGAGGAATTAGGATAATCTAGAGACAATAGAGTAATGATCTTTCTTTTCCTATGTTTTGAGATCCACTGATTGGGTATTTTTGAAGCTTGAAATTTCAAGGAGGCAGAGATAGGTTTGGTCATAGTGTCTAAAGAGCCTACTACAGGAGACAAGGATGAGGAATTAGAAGAAAATGTTTATTTATGACTAGGTGTTTTGTTATGGCTAGAAGTCGAAGCCAAAAATTTCTTCTGTCCTTTTGATTTTATTCTTGCCATTGTAGATTATTGGAAGGAAAAAATTAAGAGAATGTAGAAAAATTGGATGCAGAAGGAAAGAACAGAGAGAAGGCAAAAAATTAGGGTGCAATAGGAACGACACTTCTTAGAAAGACAGTGATATGATTATGAGAATAGGTAGTCATACCCATTAAAAGAGGGAGTGCAATTGTTTGTGCTTCTTCTATTAATCACTTATGGATAGCTGTCAGAACAATGCCCACGTTTTTTAAAGCTAAAATGACATCATGAGTCATTTCCTATTAGGACACATGTACCCTACTCTATTAAAGTAAGAGGAGCCATCTAAAATTAGTAGGAGCTTATTAGACTAAGAGAGAGTTTCTAAGGAAAAACAATAGAAGGAGCCTATTAGACTGAGAGAGCGTTTCTAAGGAAACATAATAGAAGGTGCCTAGGAAATGCAATGACAAGTACCAAAGAGAATTCACGCAGAAATAATATCAAAGAGTTTGAACATACCAAGCACTTTTCTTAACATAGAAAATTTATCTTTAGAAAGTAGCTTAGTGAAAATGTCAGCTATTTGATTTTTAATATTAACATGCAAAAGATCAATAGTTCCTTCTTAAACATGATCTTTAAGAAAAGATGTTTGACTTCTTTATGCTTAGTCGTAGAGTGATGTACATGATTTTTAGAAAGGTTTATAGCACTAGTATTATCATATAATATATAGGAATATGAGAAAAGTTTAGAGAAAAATCCTATAATTGATGATTCATCAATAAGATTTGAGCACAATAGCTAGTAGTTGCTATGTATTTTTGCTTCATTCATCGAAAGCGCTGTGCTTTTTTTCTTCTTGTAGGACCAAGATACTAAACATCCTGCAAGAAATTGACAGTGACGATGCGTGGTTTTTTTATCGACTTTATCACCTGCATAATCTGCATCACAATAGCCCACTATGTCAAATGAATTAGTTTTTGGATACCGTAGTTCAAAATCTATAGTTCTGTGGAGATATCGAAAGATTCTTTTGACTGCTTGAAGATGACTTTCTTTTGGATTTGATTGAAAGCATGCACAAAGACACACATTAAGCATAATGTCTGGTCTTGAGCTTGTAAGATATAGTAACGATCCAATCATTTCTCTATACTTTGACTAATCCATAACTTTGACTTCTTCATCTTTATCAAGTTTAGTTCCAGTGTACATAGGAATACATGTTGGTTTGACATTCTCAAAGTGATATTTCCTGATGAGTTCCTTTGTGTATTTTTCTTGTCTAATGAAGATTCCTTTTTCTATTTGTTTGATTTGTAATATGAGAAAGAATTATAATTCTCCCATTATGCTCATTTCAAACTCCCCCTGCATTAATGCTAAGAATTCTTCATAGAAGGTGGATTAGTAGCACCGAATATTTTGTCATCAATATAAATTTTTACTATAAGTAGATCATTCTCCTTTTTCTTAATAAATAAGGTTTTATTGACCTTTCTTCTTTCAAAGTTGTTGTCAAGCAGAAAGTTACTTAACCTCTCATACTATGCTCGAGGAGCTTGTTTTGAGCTATATAGAGCTTTGGTTAATTTTATCACGTAATATGGATGGTTTTTATCTTCAAATGGTGGTTGCTTGACAAATACTTCTTCGTTAATGTAACCATTTAATAATGTACTTTTAACATCCTTTTGGAACAACTTGAATTTTCTTTTGTCATGCGAAGGGAAGTAAGATTCTAATAGATTTCAATCTGGCAATAGGTGTATAAGTTTCATCAAAATCAATACCTTCTTATTGATTGTAACCTTGAACTATAAGTCTAGCTTTATTTCTTACCACCTTACCATTTTCATCAAGATTGTTTCGAAAAACCCATCGAGTCCCAATGAATGACTAATTTTAAGGATGAGGTACTAGATTCCAAATTTTGTTTTTATCAAATTGATTCAGTTCGTCTTTCATGGCTGAAACCCAGTTTTCGTCAGTAAGGGCCTCTCCAATGGTCTTTGGTTCTATTTGTGAGACAAGACCAAAAAAGTTGTTTTTGAACGATGATCTTGTTCTTATACTTTTAGAGGAGTCTCCTAGAATGTATTGATGCAGATCTTGGCCTCTCTATTCTCTTTGTATTTTTCATTGCATAGGCTCATGCTGAGATGAAGGAGCCTGCTATGTTCTAGCTTCAGAGGGACCTTCTTGATCTTGTGATTCTGAAGGTGCTATAGTTAGAGTCCCCGATGTATTTTTAGGAACTAGGAGATGCTCTTCATCATTTGAATCAGCTGAAATTGTCCACGGTAGTGCTTCATTGAAAACTACATGTATTGATTCTTCTATTTCTTTATTCTTTCAATACAAACTCTAAATCATTTACTTGCATTAATATAGCCCAGAAAATAGTTTCATCTGACCTCACATTAAATTTTCCAAGGTTGTCTTTCTATTATTTAAAACAAAACACTTACATTCAAAAACTTGAAAGTAAGCAACATTTGGTTTTCTTCCTTCCCACAGCTCATAGGAGCTCTTCTTCTGAATAGGTCTCATGAGACATCTGTTGAGTATATAACATGTCGTGGATATAGCTTTTGCCCAGTATCCATGAGGTAATCCACTTTCATATAACATGATCTGGGCTATATCAACCAAAATTCTATTCTTTTTCTCTATAACTCCATTTTGCTGTGTCCTTGGACAAGAGAACCATTGCTGTCACAGAATTCTTTAAACTTCTGTTTTCGAATTCTCCTCTATGATCGCTTCGAATTAAAGTAATGTACTATCCTTTTTTTATCTAAATTTTTCTATAAAACTTCTTAAAAACTTCAAAAGAATCATCCTTATTTGATAAATAGTAAGCCCATGTAAATCTAGAATAATCATTTACTAAAACAAAAAACCGTAATGTTTACCACCAAAACTTTCAGTCCTAATAGGACCAAAAAATCCATGTGCACAATTTGAAGTGGTTGGCTTGTAGACATAACATTTTTAAGAAGAAAGCTGCTTTTGACTTGTTTACCTTTTAAACAAGCCTCACAAGCCTGATTGCTTTTGAAATTTAGAGTAGCAAGTCGTCTTACTAACTCATTTTTAGATAATTTTGATATAATGCTCATGGTGCCATGTCTAAATCTCTGTGCCAATCCTTTTCTAGAGAGATAAAACATTGAACATTTTGTGAGGACGTATCTTCCAGTTAAGCACAATATATATTCTAATTTCTAGGACAAATAAACATCATATTATTATTATAAACATCGAAAATTTCATAATGAGATGCTTAGAAAATGAATTTGTAACCTTTATCACATAGTTGGCTCAACTCAACAGGTTATGTTTCAAACCATCAACAAAGAGAACATTATCAATAAAAGTAAAGTCAGAATCACCAATTTTACCAACTTCAATGACCTTCGATTTATTTTTTTCTGCAAAGACAACATTACCTCCATCTTTCCTTCCAGTATAATTGAAATGTGATATTTCACCTATCATATGTCTTAAACGGTCGCTATCTACTATCCATTGATTTTCTCTCCTCTCTGTTTTGAGTTATATCTACAAAAGATATTATCTCATTTTAGGAACCCAAATTTTTTTGGGTACTTTCAGATTAGTAACTTGACCTTTAGGTCTCTAAATATACGTTTGAGAAAATTTCACCATTTGAAAAAAGTTACAAGAATGATTAATGTAAAAATGTCTACCATAGTAGAAGCACAGAATAGATGAGTGAGAATTGATATAATTTCTACCATGTATCAGGTTCCTGCTATTTTGACTATGGGTATTTCTGGATTTGACAAAGAAATTCTTGTATGGCTTGATATTATTGTTTTCATTGTATCCTATTCTAGCCTTATTAAGAACACATTTACTGCTATCAAATAATTCATCAAGGTTGTTTCTTCCACCAACAAAATTTGCTAGATCTTTTTATAGAGATAAGATTTTTCCAATACTTTTCTCTCTCAAGTTCTAAGGTAATGACTTTTTCTTGCAACTGCCTCACCTTTTTAGAATCTTTTTTTAGCAACGTATATTCCAACTTGGCTATTCTTTCTTCCCGTACTTCCTTTTCAAATACCTTTTGCTTATACTTAACTTCGAGAGACATATTCTTGGTCGTCAGATTCTTATTCATTGATTTCAATAATTTAATCTTTACTCTTCAAAGATGTATCAATGCATTTGTACTTCTCAACTTCTTTGAAATATTTCACTAACAAACTTTTTTACTAATCATACAATTCATGATATGCATTTTCCAATTCATTAACATCAATATCAGAGTCAGAATAGTATACCTCATCGCCTCCTAATTCAACTGTTAAATAGACATTGCTAACTTCCTCAGGTTCATCTTCTTCAAAGCTCTCAAGATCCTCATTAGACCAAGTTCTAGTCATAGCTTACTTTCTAGGTTTCCTGTTCTCTATTTTATCCTTTTAAAGGAGAGGACATATAGGTTTAGGTCTAGGATTCTTGCAGTGGTATGTGTATTTTGTTGCTGCCTTTTGATATGGGCTTGTTGTTTCCAACCTTCTTATTTCCTTCTATTTTCTTTGTTACCTTTTTTTCTATAGAAGCATGCATATTTTTTAACCATGAAGTTGAATTCATCATCTCCATCTATATGCAATTCAGTTTCACTTTCATCACTGTTTGAATCGTCAGTTGCTTTTAATGCCATTCTCTTTCTGTAGGAGGATCCTTCATCTCACCTAAGCTCTGTTTCATGGATCATCAGATTTCCTCATAGCTAGTCGAGAGAGATAGTTTCTAGATCCTTTTTCGTTTCTAAAGCTCTCGCTTTAAGTCTCCATTCCTTTGGCAGTGACCTTAGAATCTTTGTTACGAGCTTGTCATTAGGATATATTTTTCCCAGATTCTTCAAGGCGGTGATGATGTTGTTGAAGCATTCGAAGAATTTGTCTATAGTCTCTCCCTGTTTCATGCCAATAGTTTCATATTGATGTACCAAAAGACTTATTGTATGTTTCTTTACCTCATTTATCCCTTCAAAGGTAACTTGAAGTTTGTCCCACATTTCTTTTATTACGGAACAATATGATATCTTTTCGCATTCTTCTAAAGATAATGCATATATTAGGTGATGTTTTGCCTTAACATTTAGTTGTGCATTTTTCTTATCAGCACTAGTCCATACTTCTACGTTATTGGAAGTGGGAATTGTAACTCTAACTTTAATCACTTTCCATATTTCGATATCTATATATTAGAGATATATGTTGTTATTCTCTCTTTCCAATAAGAGTAGTTGTTTCCATGAAGTAAGGAGGCTTTAAGACAGATTGTCCTTCAAGACTTCTTATATTGTCTACTGTGATCTATCACGTGTTGTTAAACACAAAAATGTGAAACCTCGTTCTGAAACTAAATGATAAAGCAAACACACGCAAGAGGGGCGTGGATTGTGTGTAGCTAAAAAAAATTTTGCAAGTTCCTTTCAGTTCAAAAAGTAATGACCAAAGCCTGTCTATAGTTAAAACAGTAAGAGCCTGTTATGTGATAGGATCTTGTTTAAGTGAAAAGAGCCTATTAAATAAAAAGTTGTTAAAAAAATTTTGAAACAGAAGGTGCCTGTTAAAACTGAATGAAACCTCTTTGAGGTTGAAAATAGAAAGAGCCTATCAAAAGTGAAGGAGCCTCTTGCTGAAATAAACACACACACACAATATAATGTGGAAATATAAAAGTTATAAGAGAAGGGAAGAAAGACAGTCGATTTATATTGGTTCAACTTACAACCTAAGCCTTCGTCCAGTCTCCAAGTATCCAACTTAAGTATTTCATTATAAAAATAAGTAGTAAATTGACGAGCCTCTCCAAGCTCACAAGTTAGTATTTTTCAAGGTTCTCTAACCTTCCAAACTAGTAGTATTTAGCTAACCTCTATAATCTTTTAACAAAAAATGAATTTTGCTTAATATGTGCTACATTGATCTCTCTTAAAAATATTTTCACTTTTCAAAGCACAAGAGATTTTACAATGATATCACTTTCAAAAGAATTGATGTTATAGCTATATTTCAAAAGTTTGATATGTGTTCGCAAAAGCAGTGACTCTTCCTTAAGTCAGCATTTCTTTCAAATAGTCGTTCCTTCACTTGTATCCTTAGGGACTAGATGGATTTAAATCTGAATAAATTCGATGTTATCTTTGCCAAAAATCTTCCAATAATCACATGACATAATATACGACTTTTATAATTAGTAGGATCCTCTCAGATAAACGGTTCTTAATATGGTAAGTTCGTAAGAAAAGAATTGTATTTCTTATGATTTTATTTCCTTTTAAGAATAAACTCGTTAGTTATAAATTTATTTTAAATTTCGAAATATTCTATAGTTATCATCAAAATTGTTAAGAATAAACCTTGAGCTAACAGAAAATATATAATAGCCTATAAATTATATGTTTTAACAATTTATAAATTATATATTTTGGAGAATTTAATAACATAAGATCAAATAACGTAATAAATCTAATTGGTAAGTGAGATTTTGAAGAATTTCCTTTAAAAACTAAGGTTGAACACTCAAACTTATGTCAGTAAAGGTTCTTTGAAAGTAATGTTATATATATATTGAAACAAGTTATATGATATATATGTATCATATTGTAATAACTGAAAACAAGCATAGAAATAAGTTATATTATATTAAAATATATTGTAATATTTTAGTTTGTAAAAGAAAAATATCAGGTAACAATTATAAATTAAGAATGGTTAAATTGTTAAATTAAAAAATAATTAATAATTATTATGTTAAGGAAATTAAATATTTCTTTGTTAACTTTAATGAATTGAGTTATTGAGTAAAAAATTAAATTAGTTTTAATTATAATAAGGATACCATATTATAATTAAAAATTAAATTGTCTAATCAGCAATGTTTTAAAAACCGGACCGGACATCGAACCGGTCGAGAGAAAGGTTTAAGGTTTAGAGGTTCAACCGGTAATGAACCGCTGTAAAACCGGTA
>JAOSBO010209929.1:1776-16516 GCA_027563915.1 Erythroxylum rotundifolium | reverse complement strand
GATAAAAAGCATCATACACCTCTATTGAAGGTTTGTAAATTTTATTTCCCCGTCTTTTAGCGCCAGTTTCCAACTTAATCATATGTCATCCAAAACCATGTTTTCTTAGATTAAGGTTTCATTATTTAAATTTGGTTTTGGTTTGCCTTATGGTCTTATTATGCTTGTTTAATTTTGTTCCTCATCTAACAGTGTTTATAATTTAGTGTGAAGGTCTTGTTATGCAAGATATTACGTTGGAGATTGTATGACTATTGACTATGTTTTCCTAGTAGCTTAGATAGAGTTACTGTTCCATAGCCCTTTTAAGTACATCCTTAAGATTCTGTTAATGAATAGAGCTTCATGGCCAATAGTTTGTATGTGAGTTGTGCTTATTGAAACCTTGATGGGGACATGTAATTGAATACTGTGTTTTCTGGAATAGCTTGATTGATTTCTCTCAAAAACATCCTTTATATTCATGACCTTGAGTACCTCTGAATCTAATAATAAATTATTATGTTTATTGTACCTATCAGTATCTACGAAAGCCTGATTTGCTTTCACTGCCCCATGCATTGTTTTCTATTAAGGTCTGAGAATCATATAAAAGACTTGGCTGAATTTTTTATTATGATGTTGTAAGTTATTTTTCTTCTCTCAACCTTTCAGTTGCCTTATTTTCAGATTAAGGAAAATAATTGGATTCTGAATACAGACATGAACTATCGATGGAATGTGAGGTTTGACTTGTAAGGAAACGTACTAGAGATGTTCTTTTGAAGTTGAGATTTGCAGCTGGAAAGTTCGTGTCCTTTTTGTTTGACTTAGTCGTGAATACTATAAGATGTCTAATATATAATGGGTTGCACCTCTTGTGTATACAAAATATAGAGTAGGGGATTGATGCAATTTGTTTGTTTGATTGATTTTCTTTAGCAATGTCTACATGACTTGTATTGATTGGTTACCACCAACTATTATAACAACTAAGTAATAACAGAGTTTCATTTCTATCTTCTCTCTCTTTCTCTGATTTTAATTTAAATTAAGTTTTTATGTGATTAATTTATATAAATTTATTATTTATTAAAATTTATTATAATAAAAATAAATTTTAATAAAATTTATTTTTATTTATTCAAATTTATTATAATAATGTGAGTGATCTTAAAAAATGTAAAAAGCAAACTGTAAGCTTATTTTTTATTAAAAATGGTGGAATTTTTCGACGTAAAAAGCTGTCTAAAACTAAAATATATTGACAGAAAAAAGCATCTAAAAGCTTACACAAAGTGTTTAAAATAGCATTTATGTATCTAAAAAAACCATCGTAAATGTATGTTTTCAACGCATCTATGTATAAATAGATTTTCGATGATTAGATGCATAAAAAATCTATATTTTTTCAATGCATCTATGTTCTTAAGAAAACCATCGAAAATAGTTTTGTGACACTTTTTTTTTGCACTTTATAAGCGCCTAAATTATTTTTAAGATGCAAAAAAGCATCTAAAAATCTCACTTTTGTGTCATTAAACTTCATATTTTGTTGTAGCGAAGGTTCGTGCTCAAAGTGTTGCTTTGTGATTAGATTTCTTAAACCTGATGGACTACATGGTTTTGGTGTAATATTCATATATTATAAGCTGTGTTGCCTTTGTTTATAGGCAAATCTTCAATAATTTTGATCAGATAACTGAATAAAGAATCTTCATTATCTTCGTTGCCATGTCCTGATCCAACCCTTTGTAATAAGTAACCTTAGCAGGAAGTTACTCGTTATAGCCAAAAGCGGTTAAATCATCAACTTCAACAAATTTATTCATATTACGTACTCAAGTCCTGATATGATTTTTTGATATGATTAACATGTGGATGTCGAGGCAGAAAAGATATCGGGAGTGGACGAATGTGCAGTCCTTGAATATTCTTATTACAACATATCTCGTGGAGATACCTGCAGGACAACAAAGATGATATAAAATAGGAAGCAAAGTATTCTTCCTCTTCTAGTGAAAGTGGTTCATTCTCATTTTCATAATTCCAGAGGTTTAATCGATTGGATGCTAGATACGTCTTAGTTTACTGATTGAAGTGTTACTTTTTGTTCTTGATCCAATCTTTCTTTCACTTTTATAAGGAAAATTGAAACTATTTTCTCTTCAATTGATTACAATAGTTAGGAATTTTTTTTCCTCTAAAGAGTTATTCCCTTTTCTAATTGTTATTTAGAAACTCTTCATTGACAAACTTTATTTCAAAAATTTTGACAAACTTTATTTCAAAAATTTTTACTTTACATATCATTAATTTTAAATAGATTTAATACATAGACTTTTTTAAGAAGTAAAATTGAACAAGAATTTGTTAATTTGTTCTTCTAATAGAAATAGACTTACAACAATAATAGACTTCTTAAATAATATGATCACTATTTAAATAAGATAACTATTACAGTTACTTCCTAATCAAATTAATCTTCTTATATGCTTTTTTTTAATGAAGATTTACTTTACATATCATTAATTCCCCTTTAAAGAAAGAGTTTGCCTTCAAATTTGAAGTTATGTAACTCTGGATATCATAGCCCTTCTTTGTTCTCTCTTTTAAATTCTACTAATTTTACCCAAAATAACTTACATTTTTTTCCCTGTTAATACATCATAATTGAAGTAAAGTCCTTTTATCCTTTGTTCCTTTATCTTTATCTTAGTTAACTTTTTAAAAAAATGTGCATTTATGCTATTAATACTAAGTGCTGCCTTAAAATATTTCTTCTCTATAGTTGTCTCTTCAGTGATTATTTTCCTCCCAACTAGTGTAGTGTTAGGATTCTTCTCAAAAACAATTTGATAGCTGCTAAATTTCTTACCATAAATATTAGCTAAATTTATAGCAATTGGAACTCTTCCATAAGAATAGTAGTGAATAGACTTATTTGTTGTTTTATAATGACCTTTGTGGTTCGAGCCAGTAAAGATTAGAACTCCTTTTGATAATTTTCCATCATTTCTATCTACTTTAGGTTTGTTAATTAGAGGATTGAGGCTCATAGGAGGACCGAATCTCGTAACATTTTCTTATAAATTTCCTCCCATCATACTTATCTGCTCTTACTTCACCTTGCAAAACTACAAATATACCTCTCCCTTAAGATGCAATATTGTCAGGCTCACCTTCTCTCCTCCATATTCACACTTATAGATGAAGAATATTCTAATTTAGCTCATATTTATGACAAGAAATTGTTTTCTTAGTCATCATAATATCTTTTAAATAGGTTTAATATATAGAATTTTCATAAAGTAAAATAGAATAAAATTTTATTCTCTATTTAAAGTAGATTATGAAAATAAAGAAGATAATTGTTATCTAAATAAAAAAACTATGGCAATTACTTCTTAATCAAATTGACCTTCTTATGTACTTTCTTTTCTAAAAATGCATCTTGTATTTCAATTATTTACTTTAATTTCCTGAATTCGATTTGAAACTATGCATCATAACCCTTAGTAAATTTTAACATGTAGAAACTAAATAAGCAAGACATAGAATGGTGATGTTCTAAGACAACCATGTGGTGGATTATATGTTAACGTATTTGATTTGCTTCAACAATTTCCTAATCATATTTCAGACTTAGTATCTCTCAACTTTATTGTCCAAATGAAATGCAATGATCTCTTTAACATCAGTTGACCTGGAATCAAGGAATAATAGTCTAAACTCAATAAAACCATTTCCAACTTTATTCTTTTTAGTTAGAGTGTGATTATAACATTGTTGCTATTATCATAATATGTTGGAAGTTTTTCAAACTAAAAGAGATGATGGATATTGTAAGCCAGGATAATCCATAACAAGGTAATATGCAACTGAAGTTTTGACATTTTTTTATCACATCAAGCTATCAAATGTTCCAACTTTTAGAATTTTTGGCAACAAATTGGAACTTATGGAGTGGGAACCTCGATGCTTTGAAATATTTCAGACATTAAAAAAGGTAATCAAAAAATTTAATTCTACTTATCTTCTTGGCAAAGGTGGGCTCAGACCTGTTTATTAGGTATTCTTTAGATGCTAATACATATAAAGGCTAAGTGAGGTTTATGTTATGAGATGAAACCCTAGCCTAATTTCGATTAAATGATTTTGGGCTTATGTTCTTTTTTTGTATTTTTTCTTTGCAGTTTGTCCCTTGTTTGGGGCTTACCTGAATGGCTTTTGATATCTTTTCCATTTTTGTTGTTTCTTTTATTTTCTTTCTTTTAAGAAGTTTGTTACAACAAACTTTCGCTCTTTTGTACTTTGAGCCT
This sequence comes from Erythroxylum rotundifolium, assembly GCA_027563915.1. NCBI lineage: Eukaryota > Viridiplantae > Streptophyta > Magnoliopsida > Malpighiales > Erythroxylaceae > Erythroxylum > Erythroxylum rotundifolium. The sequence goes on along the minus strand of JAOSBO010209929.1, from coordinate 12,215 downwards.
ATATAAGGTTAATTCCGTTTAATAAAACAATTGAGCCAATTGTCATCTTTGTGCTCCATCTTTTCTATCATGGTATCAGAGCGGTAGTACTCCACAACTTTTTTTTATTATCAAATTATTCTAATTGCTCTTTTTTTAAAAATCTTCTCAACTCAACTTTATGCTCTTTTATGCCTTCATTATGTCAGGACCAGGACCTTTTTATACCAATGTCACTGCATATTCAAATTAGACAAATAATAAACACCTCCTCAGACCAGAAGACCACCCAGCTAGTCCCTACTATCTTCATCCCAATAAAAATCCCTCATTAATCCTTGTCTCCTCTCTTTTAACTAGAACAAACTATCATTATTGGGCTAGATCTATTAGGATGGCCTTGCTATCTAAAAATAAGCTTAAATTTATTGATGGTTCCATCTTAACGCCTCACAGGGAAGATCCTTTGGTTTTCTACTGGGAAAGATGTAACATAATGGTTATTTCATAGTTGCTAAGATCAGTAATAGACTTTATTGCAAAAAGTGTAATTTGGTTTGATGTTGCAATGGAAGTGTGGAATGACCTAGAAGGTAGATTTTCCCAAATAGATTCTTTCATAATAGTAAACCTTTAAGAGGAATTTTTAGCTTTTGACAAGGTACATTGTCTACTCCAGATTACTATACCCATCTTAAAATGCTATGGGAGAGTTTTTTAACCTTAGACCCATGTCTAAATGCAAATGTGAACGTCACTACACTTGTGATGTTTTAACCATCATTAAAAACTACCAAGAAGGAGATTGTTTCATAAGGTTTCTTAAAGGTCTTGATGACTTGTACTCTACTGTGAAGTCTCATATCATGCTCATAGATCCTCTACTTGATATTAAAAGAGTCTTTTCTATGGTTGCACAACGTGAATGACAGCTGAACAATGCATCTCAATACTCTTCAAATAATGATCCACAAGTTTTTTTACAGTAAAATAGATCCAAAGAGAGGCTATCTTCAAAATAAGAAACCAATATGCACTTTTTGTGGGAATTCAGGTCAAAAAGAAGCAAAATGTTACCGTAAGCATGGACATCCACCTAACCTTTCCTTTAATGGCAGGCAATCCTACCTAGCTAAAGACAACAACCAAAATAAATTCAGCACAATCAATCAAATGGAGACTAACCTGGACCGGTCTCCTTTAGAAGTTGATATTGTTTCCGTTGCCAAAACTCATCTCAAGAATCTACCAACTTATAATCTCACTGTAGACCAATATGCTTAATTAATGCAACTCTTATACAAAGACACTGATTCAAGAGGAAAATCTCTTAACTTACCTCAAATCAATACCATTTCTATCAGCAAAGGTACATTTCGCCCTGCTTCTTCTTTTGCTTTATGGTCATCCACTTGGATCTTAGACATTGGTGCAATGAATCACATCATCTATTCCTTAGATTTTTTCTCCACCTATAAAACAGTAGACTACCTTACAGTTAAATTGCCAAATGGTCACCTTGTTTCTGTCACTCACACAGGAACAGTTAACATTTCTTCTCTCATTCTCACCAATATTCTCTTTGTACCTATATTTTCTTTCAACCTTATTTCAGTCAGTAAGCATACTAGCTCTTGCCATTGTACACTAACTTTTACCTTCGATTCTTGTCAAGACACCAAAGTTGCATTTAGATCTACAGTGTGGTTGGGATAAGCACTTATCCACCGTAGTTTCCAAACGCAGTCATATATTTGGATGTGTGGGCAAACAATCAGAGGTTGGAAGAAAGTGCGGCTGCACTGCAGAAATCTGTAAGTAGAAAAAGGATTGCGGTAGAAAAGTACTTCTACGGTAGAAATTCTACTTTCCATTAATAACCTTCTGATAATTATTATTTTCCATTATACCCTCAACTAATAGAAAGCAAGTCTAAAGTATCATCTTCTTCGTTCTCTCTGGCTCTCCGTGTTCCTCATCCTCTTAGGTACTTGCCCCCTCATCCTCATCCTCTTAGGTACTTTCCATGTTTTTTTTTCTTTTTTCATATATATGACTAATGATATATTTTTAATTATTTATACAACAATTAATAGTTTATTAAATCAATGGGCTTTTTAGTTATTTTATCTCTTTTCAGCAACCGTAACCATATTTACCAAATACCTATTTTCACGTTTCAGCAGTTACTAAAACAATAATCCCAAATATATAAATACTTATTGAGAATAAGTACTTATCATTTCAACAGGTTGATTTCAGCAGGCTATCAACTGCCACTGCTCTCCCAAACCAAGCCCAAGTCTATGAAGATTATTGGTTTTGCTAAACATATCAATGGTCTCTGCTACTTATCTCCTCCATATTCAAATCACAGTACCACAATTTGCAACATTTCTTCCTACACAAACAGTTATGACACACTAGATTAGGACACATTTCCAATCAAAGAATGCAAATTCTATCTAAAATAGACTCTTCCAATCCCTTTCAGTTTATGGATCAATATGATGTTTTTCATTTTTCTAAACAGAAACGACTACCATTTTATCCTACTGATTCTATTGCAGTTTCTTGTTTTGAACTTATACACGTTGATATTTGAGGGCCTTATCATACTCCTTTTATCCTTGGTTACAAATTTTTTCTTACTATTGTGGATGACCATAGCAGAATGACATGGATACATATGATGAAACTAAAATCTAAAACCAGAGAATTGATTAAATCCTTTTGTTCTTATGTGAAAAGACAGTTTGCCAAACAAGTTAAAAGAATTCGTAGTGATAATGGTGTAGAATTTTCAATAGATAGTTTTTACAAAGAAAAAGGCATTGTAAATGGAACAACATATGTAGAAACACCACAGCAAAACGAAAGAGTTGAAAGAAAACACTAGTATATACTCAATGTAGCCAGAACCTTGAAAATTTAGGCCAACCTACCTACAGAATTATGGGTAGATTATGTACTTCATGCAGTTTATTTAATCGACAAAATTACCAACCCCTCCCCCGGTGACCATCTTAGTCCACAACATTATGTGTTTTCAGCTAAGGTTTCTTCTCTTAAGGAGCCCAGTACTTACAAGCAAGCAATTTAACATCAAGAGTGGCAAGAAGCTAGAAATGCAGAAATAAAAGCTCTATAAGAAAATGACACTTGGGACCTCACTTTCTTAATGCCAGGAAAGGTTGCCATTGCCTGCAAGTGGGTTCACAAGTACAAATTCAATTCGGATGGCATTCTTCAACGATGCAAGAGCAAGGTCATTGCCAAAGGCTATACTCAATAGGAAGGCCTGGACTATACCGACACATTCTCCCCTGTTGTCAAAACAAGAACCATTAGACTTCTATTAACTCTCGTAGCAACACATAATTGGTTCTTATACCAATTAGACATAAATAACGCCTTCTCACATGGTGACTTACCTGAAGAAGTCTACATGTTACCTCCACATGGTCTAGTCCTTCCATATCCAGATATGGTTTGTCGCCTGAAGAAGAGCATCTATGGCCTCAAGTAGGCCAGTCGTCAATGGCACTCCAAACTAACCTCTACCTTGCTCTTTGATGATTTTGTCCAATCTACATCTGACCACTTCATGTTTAGAAAGGATCTCCAGGAAACCTTCATCATCCTACTGGTGTACATTGATGACGTTCTCCTCGCCAGTAATACTATGCCACCCATCAAAGCCACTAAATAATTTCTGCATGATGCCTTCAGAATAAAAGATTGAGGCCCTGTTAAATATTTTTTGGGTTAGGGATTAGCTCACTTTTCTTCTAGGATTAAACTTTGTTAGTGTAAATACACCATCGATCTCCTCCACGACACAGGTTTTCTGCTTTCCAAACCTGCATCAACTCCTCTGACATCCAACACCACATTGAGCTCCAATGGTGAAGCCCTCCCTAATGAAACCTACTTCCATTGTCTCATCGAAAAATTAATCTACCGCACCACCACACGCCCTAATATCTCCTTTGCCGTCCAACAACTTTTCCAATTCATGAACTAACCTACCAGGACGCATCTACAAACAACCCATCGCATTTTGTGTTACCTTAGAGGCTCTCCCATTCAAGGTCTCCTTTTTTGCAATGATTCGCCTCTCCAACTTCGTGGCTTCTCTAACTCTGATTGGGGAACTTTCCTTGACTCTCGCAAGTCCATCACAGGATAATGCATCTTCCTCAACACTTCTCTGGCCTCTTGGAAATCGAAGAAACAAGACACTGTTTCCAAGAGTTCTTCTGAGGCCGAATACCGTACTCTTGCCACCATAACCTGTGAGCTACAGTGGTTGTTGTATCTCCTCTATGACTATGGCATGACTCACTCCCAGTCGACTTATCTCTACTGTGACAACTGCTCCACCATCCACATTGCCGAGAATTCCATTTTTCATGAACGGACAAAGCACATCGATATCGATTGCCATTTCATTCGTGAAAAACTTCAACAAGGCATCCTTCATTTACTCCCTATCACTTCAAAAGCTTAGCTCGCAGATATTTTTACGAAGGCTCTCCCTAGTTTCAAATTTCACACACTCTTGCTCAAGCTCGGTGTCATCTCCAACTTACGCCACCCGACTTACGACAGGCTATTACGAGATGAAACCCTTACCTAATTTCGATTAAATGATTTTGGGCTTTTATTCTTTGTTTGTATTTATTTTCTTTTCAGTCTATCCCTTTTTTGGGCCTTGCCCGAATGTCTTTTCATATCTTTTCCTTTTTTTATTGTTTCTTTTATTTTCTTTTTGTTAAGAAGGTTGTTACAACAAACTTTCTCTCTTTTGTACTTTAAGCCTATATAAGGTTGCTTCCATTCAATAAAACAATTGAGCCGATTATCATCTTTGTGCTCCATCTTTTCTATCAGCTTATGTTTCGAAAGTATTTTTGTGCACTTCAGTCTATACTGAGGATACTGAAAAACAAATCGGTTCATCTAATAAGGAAAGCTACCTAATGGTAAGTTGGTTTCTATTAAGAAATTGTCTCTTGACAAATCGTTGTAGGGTGAATCAGAATTTGTTTCATAGGTGAGAATGATCACAAGCATTCAGCACAAAAACTTGGTTCAACTTCAGGTTTATGGCATAAATGGGCCTCAAAGGTCCCTGGTCTATGAATATATGAAGAATGGGAGCTTGGACCTTATGGTCTATGGTAAACTTCAAAAATTAGAGTTCCATTGAGCTTGACATAGTAAATAAAGAAAATTTTAAAAATATATCAATTGTTAAGTGTTTGCTTGATTCTCTGTTTGTAGGCAAAAACAATCAATTCCTAAATTAAGACACCAAGTTCCAAATAATTCTAGGCATTGCCAGAGGTTTGAAATATCTACACATGGACTCCCAGTTAAGAATTGTTCACAGATGCATAAAATCTAGCAACATTCTGCATAATGATAAGTTCCAGCCAAGGATTGGAGACTTTGGACTTGTTAAGTTCTTCCTTGAGGACCAAGCTTATCTTAACACTACATTTAGAGGAGCTTTGTAAGCCTTTTCCAAGCCAAGCATGATGTGAATTTTCTCCTTTCAAGTTTGCACATTTCATCTTTATCTATTTTGAGTTTCTCTTGTTCTTCGCATACAAGTATGTAAACATGTATCTTCCTTATATATTTTATATTCTCTTGTTACAGTTTACACAACCCCAAAGTATGCCATCAAAGGAGAGTTGTTTGAAAAAGCAGACATCTACAACTTTGGAGTACTTATGCTTGAAATCATTAGGTATAGGAAGAACACTGATCTAAATCTGCCAACAAAAGTAAAATATCTACCAGAATATGTATGCAACTAGCTGAAAGGATATGAGTTTCTAAAACAAACCATGTTAAACAACTCTCTTATTTATTTTATTTTATTTTATCTTTTCAGGCATGGAGATTGTATGAAAGGTCGAGAATAGTAGAACTTATGGATTCAAGGCTATGACAAAATGGAAGCGTAGAAAAAGATATAATGTTAGTGATCCACATAGCTTTTTTATATCTTCATCCTCTTGCAAACCATAGACCACCCATGTCAAAGATAGTTACAATGTTAACATGTAAAGTTATAATTACAATGTTAACATGTAAAGTTGAACCGGTTAGAAGCCCGTTGAGACCTACTTTCTTGGAAAGATGATGGAGATTGGATGAGAACCTTTCATGGGATACTACATCAGAGGTTTTCTCTTCTCCTACTACAAATATGAATAAATCTCCTACATCAGCTCGAAAGCTAACGTAAGGTTGATAAATGATGCGGTAAAACCCCAACCAATCCATGTCTTCTATAGAAAAGAGACCACAATTCTAGATTTGTACTGCTTTGTTATGTGCATGATATAACCTTTTCTTTAACTTCAAAAAATAACAATTGTAAGGGGACAAATGGTCATTTTTTAATGACCTTGAATGATATAATTTTTTAAATGTAAGCAATAATTATTAATGATATGTTTAAACACTTATCAGGCCAAATCAATAAATTTGAATTAAGAAAAAAATTTTAAATAATCTCACTTCATGCAATAGACATGTCCATATAAAATATATTTGATTTTATCATTTTCTTATGATTGATACCTAATAATATTTTTTCTAAATGACTAATGCAACCATCATTTGCAATTTGATGTGTTGGAGTTCTTGACGCGTCAAATTCTAATGCATCTTATTTTAGTAAGATAAATATTTTTCCTTTTTCACTGTATGATAGAATGAATTACTCACTTTTGAATTTATATATTTTTTAAAGAAGAAAAAAGAAAAATCTTCTAAGTTGATTCCTTTTCGACATGGCCCGTCGTTTAAATGGGCTTGGACCCCCAAATTATTGCCGATTTGGGGTTTTATCTTATAGTTAGGGTTTAAGTGTCATTCATCATCTTCTTATATTTTTTGCTGTACGGAATTCAGTGAATTGGTAATTACTGCCACTTAGGTTATTGGATCTGATGTCGAGCCGACCGGAGTCTTTAGCACCACCTGAGATTTTCTACGACGATGCAGAAGCTCGTAAATACACTTCCTCTTCTCGTATTATTCAAATTCAGGTGTGATACATAAATTTATATCTTTTTCATGTTTCTTCGTTTTGCACTCTTTTTCGATCTTGAAAGATTGTGAAGTTATTATTGATTAATTAAGCTGTTCTTTTTTTTTGTCATGTTTGTGCGCTTGATAATTGTTGAATGACTGATAGGCGAAGCTGTCGGAGAGAGCGCTGGAGCTTCTTGCTTTGCCTGATGATGGGGTCCCAAGATTACTCCTTGACATCGGTAGTATATGAATATCATTTTTCTGTCTTCAGTTATGTTTTGTCTATGATTTTGGTGGCACATACGTTTTTAGTTATATTTGCGCATATTCTTTTGGATTAGTTCATATGGAAGCCAATTTGCTGCTATGGATTAATTTTGGTGAATTTGATTGTTGAATATTTTAACAGGAGAATATTTGATTTGCTAAATCGATTTGTTTGCTTCTAACAGGTTGTGGATCAGGACTCAGCGGAGAGACACTGACTGAAAATGGGCACCTTTGGGTTGGCTTAGACATATCACAATCAATGCTTGGCACGTCTAAATAATGAGTTTAATTGTTGTCGTGTTTTCTGCACATGGTTAAAAAACTTTCCCTTTTGTATAAGATCATTAACTTTTTGTCATATTTAGATATTGCATTGGATCGCCAAGTTGAGGGTGATCTTTTACTTGGTGACATGGGCCAGGTATGCACTGAATAGACAATTTGTGTTCTCTATTTACATAAACATGTCTTAGTTGAACCGGCTAGATTGATGCCATTGTTAGGCCTTTGATTTCTTTCTGCAAGTGCTAGTTCAAGATTTTGCCTAGCCGATATTTTTCCACTTTTAAGGAAGTTGCTAAGAAACTTTAGCACCTGCTTTTTATTGACTGAAAGTTCTCCTATGGCAATCATAGCTAATGTTATGAGGAACAAAATAAGTATTAGGCAGTTGTAGGCATTAATTATTCAATGAACACAGATGTGCTACACTGATTTTGTTCTTCCTGGCACGTCATAAAATTACAAGCAAACATGATTAGTGTCAAACTGGTTATAACGATATGGCTTTATGTTGCAGGGTTTAGCGATTAGACCTGGGGTTGTTGATGGTGCAATCAGTATATCTGCCGTTCAGGTTTGTCTGATCTATATGCAGTTTATGTATATTTATTATGTGGTGAACTTTTCCCAAATGCTCCAGAATTTTCCTTCTACAGCAGTGTGAACTTTTGTTCTTTTCCTGTGATTGTTTGGTAATGTGCCTATAAGAGCACTTCCGTTGTTCATCTTATGTAACTTTTTCACGTAAATTCAGTAATTAACTTTACCGCTTAAAAGTTGGGCATCATTTGCAACGTAGTCATACTCTTCTACCACCATTATCTGGTATTCTCCCTTCTTTCTTCGCAATGCATAATTTGTTTGGGTTTAACATCTCTCAGGGTTTGGTCTATCATTAAAAATTATTTTGAATTTGCTTATTTTTCATTTACATGACTTCTTATTTGCTCTCCTTTGTTGTTGATATAAACTGTGTTGGCCTTGTATTGGAAACAATATAGTTCTTTTGACATTTTAAGGCACTATGCATGTGACTTATCTTCTTGGGTTTGGCATGTAGTGGTTGTGCAATGCTGATAAGTCCTCCCATGAGCCCAGATTGAGATTGAAGTAAGTCTAGATTTCTTTATCTTGGTAAATTCTTATCTTGGATGTTCATGACTTTATAATATTATTACTAATGATGCCTATGTTATTGCTATGTTGATTTGGTTATCAACATTATAGGGCTTTCTTTGGGTCACTGTATAGATGCTTGTCAAGGGGAGCAAGGGCAGTTTTTCAAGTCTACCCTGAAAATCTGGCCCAGCGGGAGTTAATCTTGAGATCAGCAATGCATGCTGGATTTTCTGGGGGCGTGGTTGTTGACTATCCTCACAGGTATCTCCAGGACGCGTAGCAAGCTGAATATTTCCTACTGACAGTTCTTCATTCTTGTAGCATATTTATGTAATTTTGTTTTCACCGTATATGCTTGTCTCCTTTCTATTCTGCTTCATGTTTTTAAAAACTATCAGATGGCTCTATAATGTCCCACAAGTTTGAACTCTTATTTATTCTCTAGCAGCTCCCTACAAAAATTTGTGTAGATAGGTTCTTTCTGCTGCCTGCATGATTAACTCCGGAAACTTTTTTCTAAACAGTACCAAGAACAGAAAAGAATACCTTGTGCTCACTTGTGGGCCACCATCCTTGAGCACAGCTACTCCCAAGGGAAAAGGTGAAGATGGAGAAAGTGGGTCTGATGAAGAATTTAGTGATGATGAAAATCAGACTGTGAGTTTCTTTTTCTTGAAATATCTAGTTATGGTTTAGTCTCTTTTTTCTTTCTTCTGACCAAAAATATTGTATCGATGCTGTAGATTCGCACTTCAGACAGGCATCGACCTAGAAAAAAGCAGAAATTGACCAAGAAAGGCAAAGGCAGAGAATGGTTGCTGAAAAAGAAAGAACAAATGAGAAGAAAAGGAAACACTGTGCCTCCTGACACAAAGTACACTGGTCGGAAGCGAAAGTCTAGATTTTGATTTTAAAGATATCGGACTAATCACCATTGGCCTATGTATTCAGGGGAGATGCTAATTGCTAAATGACCATAGTTCTTACCAATGCAGAAATATAATACGAGTCTTGGTCGTATGGTGGTGTTTTACTTCTTGAGGGTTTGAAGAATATAGGAGACGGGTAAATTTTGGTTTGTATTCATTACTTCGCTTTGCACAGAACTGGAATTTCAGACCAATGTAGACTACTGATTCTTTCCTAAGAATGCCTAAAGATTTCGTTCTTCAACTCTGCCTATGTGCACACCTTTTATACGAAACTAGTGTTAATAACCTACTAAAGTTCGACGTACGCCAGCTTCAATTTTTTTATGGTTTTCGATGCATTTTTTGAGATGTTTGCAGCTTCCATGCGTGGTAGGAATTGTCATTATTGTGGCAAGCATCATTTTAAAGAACTTATCATACATCCGAGTGCTACCATGGCTATAACGAAAATTATTTGTAAAAGTCTCTATTTAGTAGGGATGGCCATTAGACAACTTTTGTCCCAACTTAAGATAGCTGAGCTAGAGTCCAATTTAGCCCAGTTTGGCCTGATTTCATTTTGTTTCTTAAAATTAAAACTAAAAATGACATTATCTTATTCGTTATTTCGTTGAAATCCTTTGAAAGTTTTTTGTCGTATGACACAAGTTTTTCACTTGTCTACCCTCTAATGATATTCATAAAGTAATTTCGCAAGCAACAAAGTAACTTCGCAATGCTTGAGAGAAAAATAAGCAAAAATGTTAGCTACTAATATTTATTCCTATTTATAGAAAAGCATTAATGTTTTATAATTTT
>JAOSBO010209913.1:0-16517 GCA_027563915.1 Erythroxylum rotundifolium | reverse complement strand
TTCTTCATTTATAAGCAAGACAACACTTCTTCTTCCAATTATGCCCTTAATGATTGAGAATTGTCCCATTTGCCTTTACATTTATGCCTTATGTCTTTTATACTTAAGTGTCTTGCCAACAATACCGTTGAACATTCTAACATAACACTTTCTTCAAAAAAATGTCCCCCACTGTCTTAAGTTTCTAATTACAGCAAAATCATTCAATTTGGTTAAGTGATTCGAAAGATATACTTCAAACTTTTTTGGACTGCTCCTATCCAAATCAGTATACTGTGCACAACTTCTATCTAAAATTTAAAAATATGAGAAACTGAATTAGATTCCAGTTTCTTCATACCATTTGTAGCTCCATGTCTCTAAGTTACCAAAAATTAGAAATCATCTCATTTGGAGCTCTACCGTCTAGAAATCATCAAAATACTGAAGTATGTTCAGTGGAATAACACCAGTTCATAGTATTTAAGAACACACACACTGTACCATCCAACTTTTTTCACTCAATCTTTTTCACTTCATTTCATATGGATATTTTTTTCTGTAGATGTATAGCAATATCTTACGAGTCCAATGGTTCAAGAATCAAGTCATTTGAGTGTCTAGAGAAGAAGTTATGGCCAATATAATCAAACATGTATTTGTCCTTAATCATACTGAACTTGTTTCAGGGAAATAGCCATAACTTTCTCTATAAATATTTTATTAAGGTTTCTTTAGATGGATCGAAAGAGGACTTCAAGATCTAAAGCTTTGATTACAGACCAAAAAGATAGATTTTATCGTCTGAAGGGTCGAAAATGGAACAGAAGATAGGTCAAGCGAAAAAGAAGAAGAAGCAAAACATAGAAGAAGATGACGTCATCACAGAAGAAGCAAAACATAGAAGAAGATGACATCACAGAAGAAGCAAAAAGGCAGAAGAAGCAAAACATAGAAGAAGATGACGCCATCACAGAAGAAGCAAAAACATAGAAGAAGCAAAAAGTAGAAGAAGCAAAACACAGAAGATATGACATCATCACAGACCATGTGACGTCATCACAGAAGAAGCGAAAACATAAAAAAGAAAAAAGTAGAAGAAACAAAACATAGAAGAAGCAAAATACAGAAGATATGACGTCATCACAGACTATGTGACGTCATCATAGAAGAAGCAAAAACATAGAAGATACAACTTCACTCTTGAACATCTTCCCTTATAAGGACCATAAATTTCAGCTCCAACCTTTGTAAAGATAAAAGAAAGATCTAAAATTCTTAGAAGACATCTTTCTCTAATTTAGTCTAAAACAAATCGAGAATTTCCCTCGAATTCAGAACTCAAATTTTTACGTTCATCCCCCAATGTACTGCGCCCAGTTTTCAACTTCATGACAAATTTTGTGATTCTTAAAGACATAATTTGAATTCTATATCTTCATAATAAGTGTATCCATATATTTCTAGTTTAATCCAAACAAAGAATTGTCTCATTTGGATAACTAGAGAAAAATTTATGGCTAACAGACCAAAGCACACACAGTGCACATTTTCCAGATCAACCACAACTTTTGATTCCAAAACTTTCTATATCACAACTCATACCAAGATCACTCTTTCTACTCCCTCTACTTCTCATTTCCAATAAAAAGATCACATTTAAAAACAATCATACCCAGAAGTTGTCAATGAATGAATGTACACTTATTTTTGTATGTACAAAGATTCAAATTCACATGCATGTGTGCTGACATGCTGCTGGGCATGAAATGCAAATTTTTCTAGCTATCACATTGCTATTCTCTCCATTATTGAAATCTGGGTTCTAACCCTTAATGTAGGGATGGGATGTTACAACCACCTTTTCTTTTAATGCAGATTTTCTCCCCAGGTTTGTGGTTCTCTCTCGACAAGGACCTCCACTGCTTGGCCTTCGACTTCTTGGCTATCCCTCCTCCAGTGGGCTTCCAACCACCTACGGCGGAGGAAGGATTTCAGACACAGTCTCACGGTTAGTTCTTTCTACCACAGTTTACTTTCTATGGTATGAAAGGAATAACTGAATTTTCAGTAGATGACAAAAATCGACCACCGACATTATACAGGACATTCTTAAAGCTTATCTATTCTCAGCTTCTAGGTCTCGATTCTCGTCTCCAGATACCAGTCCTCCAGTGACATATCTGGAAACTTCCCACATAGATATGATGTTTGTATTGGTTTGTTTGAGGGCCTCCTGTGGCCATTTTATATGATTGCATTTTTTTGTTGAGGATCACCTATGACCCAGTTTCTTTTGCTTACTTGTATATATTAAACCTTTCCCCCTTTATTAATATACATTTTATTTTCTTCAAAAAAAATTTAAGATTAAGGTTTATGGTTTAGGTTTAGGAATTAGGGTATAAGTTTTATATTTTAGGTTTTAGGTTTTAGGATGTAGTATTTAAGCTTAAAATTTAAGGTTTAGGTGCAGGATGTAGGTTGGTTATATAGGTCTTAGATATTAGAATTTAAGGTTTACTGTTTAGGATTAAAATTTAAGGTTATATAGATTATAAAAAAAAGCCTTAAAACCTAAACTCCAAACCCTAAATCCCAAAACCTAAACCACTCCTAAATCCATTAACCTATGACCTATAACCTTATAACCTAAGCCTATACCTTATACCTTATACCTTATACCTTAATCCTAGACACTAACTCCTAAATCCTAATACCTAAGACCTATATGTTTAGTATTTATGTTTAAGTCTAAGGCTCAAGATTTAGTTGTTTTTGTTAAGTTTCAAATAATAGTATGAAATGCTTTCTTAACATATTAATAATATCTTTTACCTTTTTTCATAATGCATTCTTATACCTGATATAGTCGCTAACTTTTGAAGTTCCTAAATTTTGATTTTTTTTTATTTGTCAATATCGAGCACTATTGGAGGTGTTATAAGTACAATTGTAGGTGTTGCAAGCAAGACTACCAAAAATCTATCTAAATGACATGAGGATGCTACCTGATATTCTTATCCTGTTGTTGATCGAGGGATAGCACATAACAAGGTTAGTTTATATTGCATTATTTCTCTTTTTTATATTGATTTTATTACTTTTTACTGCAGAAATAGCTTTCGTGGACTTCTTCAGTCAGGTATTGTTTGGATCCAATTTTGGTAATTGTAATTATAGTATTTTACTATAGGGAGAACCTTTAATTCAATATTGTAATTATTTATATTTCCAGTTTGTCACAGAAGATGACTCCATTGATGATAACAATGGCCAGATTTGATGGTTTTGATAGAGATTGTATGAAGGTAACTATTTTTTGTCTTGCTTGGTAAAGACTACTAATTGATTGCATTCCTTAATGCATGTAGTTACTGCTGGGATTTATTTTTAAGTTTAGAGTTGACTTAGGATCTAGATATTAGGATTTAGGATTTAGAATTAAAGATTAAGGTTTAGTTTTAGGATATAGCTACAGGTTATAGGTCTTAGGAATTAGGATTTACGTTTTAGTATTTAGGATAAAAGTTTTTAGGTTTTAGGTTAAAGGTTTAAGTTATAGATTTTGGGATTAGCGTTTAGATTCTAAATTTTAGGTTTTAAGTTTTAGAATGTAGTTTTTAGGATTAAAGTTTAAGGTTTAGGTTTAGGATATAGATTGGTTATATAGGTCTAAGGTATTAGAATTTAGTATTTAGTGTTTAGGATTAGAGTTTAAGGTTGGATAGATCATAAGAAAAGCCTTAACACCTAAACTCCAAACCCTAAACCCCAAATCTTAAACCCCTTCTGAATCCATTAACCTATGACCAACCTTATAACCTATGCCTAAACCTTAGACCTTAATACTAGACACAAACTCATAAATCCTAATTCTTAACGTGTTGTTGATCAAGGGATAGCATATAATGAGTTTAGTTTATATTTCATCGTTTGCTCTTTTTATATTGATTATATTATTTTTTGTTGTCAGAATAGCTATTGTAGACTTCTTCAGTCCAGTATTGTTTGGATCCAATTTAAGTAAGTGTAATTATACTTCAATTAGCCCATTTATAACTTCCTTTATCTTCCTGGCTTTAGCTCTTGTAATTTGGCGTTCTTGAATGCTCAATGAATCCTTCAGAGTTTTGGTTAGGCTAGCTTGGTTCTCATCATTCCCCCACTTCAAAAGGATTCCTCCTTAAACCATCACCTGCATCAAGAGAGATAAATCAACAACATTACATGTAAACACTTACAGTACCATATTCACTTGGAAGGTCTAACTTGTAGGCATTGTTATTAATCTTTGTAAGCACTTGACATGGGTCATGTCCTCTAGGATGCAACTTTGATTTTCTTTATAATGGAAATCTTTCCTTGCGCAAATGAACCCAAACCTAATCACGATGTTCAAATAGCACTTTCTTTCATCCCTTTTTATATTAAGTTTCATATTGCTTAGTCCTTTTCTCAATATTTAGTCTTACCTTCTCATGCAATGCTTCGATCAAATATGCCTTCCTCTTTCCATCTAAACTAACCATTTCCTTAATTGTTATTGGTGTCAAATATAATAGCATTAATGGATTAAACCCATATATAACTTCAAAAGGAGAGTAGTTTGTTGTCCAATGGACACTCCTATTGTAAGAAAATTCAACTTATGATAAGTTCTAATTAATAGCTTTAATTTGACCATTGGTTTGGGGATGACAAGTCATTAAAAATAATGACTTAATTCCCA
This sequence comes from Erythroxylum rotundifolium, assembly GCA_027563915.1. Classification (NCBI taxonomy): domain Eukaryota; kingdom Viridiplantae; phylum Streptophyta; class Magnoliopsida; order Malpighiales; family Erythroxylaceae; genus Erythroxylum; species Erythroxylum rotundifolium. Next base: position 11,806 of record JAOSBO010209913.1, on the reverse strand, counting down.
TCTTTTTCCATAAAATCTTCCACTAAAAACTTAACATCTTTATCACTAACAATACTCCTTGGCATGCCATGCAAATGCAAAATCTCTTTGAAGAAAGAATCAACTATATGTGTTGTAGCATCAACTTTATGGCATGGAATGAAATGAGCCATCTTTGAGAACTCATCAACAACAACAAAAATATAATCCTTTTCCCCTTTTGACCGGTAAACCTAAAACAAAATTCATAGAAATATCGTCCTAAGGATCACTAGGTATAGGTAAAGTGAGGCATAACTTTAGAGTTAGCTTGTTTACAAATAATGCACTTTTCATAAAGTCTGTCTACATCCCTTTTCATTTATGGATAAAAGAAATGATCACTCAAAACATATAAGGTCTTTCTAATCCCAAAATGCCCTATTAAACTTTTACCATGTGCCTCCCTCACTAATAATTCCCTTAAAGAAGATTAAGGAGTGCACAACTTATTTTCTCTAAAAAGGAAACCGTCATGCTTATAGAAGTTACCAAATGCTCCTTTATCACATACCCTAAATATTCTAGAAAAGTCATGGTAATTAGCATATAGTTCTTTAATGTACTCAAAACCAAGTAATTTATCATCAAGTTTAGAGAGTAAGGCCTACCTCCTTGACAAGGCATCAACCACAATGTTCTCCTTACCTTGCTTGTACTTGATGATATATAGAAATGTTTCAATGAACTCTATCCATTTTGCACGTCTTTTACTTTAACTTACCCTGTCCCTCAAGATGTTTCAATGATTCCTTATCTATGTGTTTCACAAATTCTTTACGTTAAAGATATTGTTGCCAAGTTTCGAGTTTTTCACTATAGTTGAAAATTGAATGCTTCTTTCCCATCTAAACAACTCTAATACCTATTTTAAGGCATCACACTCAATTTCAAAAGTTTTTGAAAAGTTAGGCAATGTTAAACAAGATATTAACACAAACTATCTTTAATCAAATTAAATGCATGCTCTTAATCACTACCCCACTTAAATTTTTCGATATAATTTCAGTGGGTGGTGCTACAATGTTGCTAAAATCTTTTAACAAAATGACTATAAAAGCTAGCCAACCTATGGAAACTTCTTATTTCTATGACAGACTTACGTGTTGACCATTATTGGACAACCTTTATATTATCCCATGTATCTATAGGTCCAACATGATTTCTCCACCTGCTCATAACAATTTGATCCCACCAAATTATAACATAATCACTAAACTTTACAATAATAAGTTTTACCTTTTTCTTTTTGGAGTAATTGTGGCAATCAGAATCAAGCTCCACCTTCCTTTACCAATCTAAGTTTGCATCAGGATCATTTCTCCATTGAAAGAGTGGAATCTTCATTTTGATGCTACCAAAATAATAGTCAAAGACATTAATGATCATTTCAATAAATACAACCTAAGAACTTGAAACTTATAATACTTTATAAACAAGTTATTCTTTGCATATTTAGCCAACATCAATAAGTACTTCAATTCAAAGAACCATCAAAAAGTGTGATAGACACTCACTCCACTCTTTATCCTCGCAAGCATTTAAAGGTTGGATATGTATTCATTTATCATTCATTTCATTGAAGGCATCTACCATAAGCTTACCTACCAATCCGATCTCCACAACTCATATCAAATACAAACATCAATCTAAAGGTCTTATTATGGTTGTAATGGGGCTGGGCTAAGGGTAGGAAAAAGGAAACCACAACATAAATTGAACATTTAAAATAATTCAAAACAATGAACCACAAAATACTCAGTCCTTTCCTCTTATTTAACTAAAATAACACTTCCCATTTTTACTTCTCTCCTCTTCTTTTCATTTTCTAGTCGTCTTCTCTTCCTTCCTATTCTTTTATATTTCTTTTTCTTCTATTTTTTTACTTTTTCTTTTTTTCCTTGCTTTTCTCTCTCTCTCTTTTACTATATTTTTCATTTATTTACTTAGAACAAGGTCAAGTCCAGAAGAGAAAAATGCAGAGGAGAGATAAAAATTATTATAACCCTAACCATTCATAACTCAAAAGCCAACTATATGCTTTTAGTCTCCCACACTTGTTCAAACAATTATTCCCTCCAATCATACACATTCAAATGCTCAACTTGCCTTATGTTAGGTACAATAAAAAGGATAAATAATAAGGTTAAGGCTTATATTTTGGTTTCAAAGAAAGAAAAGGTTTCATGTTAAGCTCAAAGGTCATTCACTAAAGGTAACATCTAATGGCTTTTCAAGAAAAAGGGTTAAATCTGAATTGCCTTCACCATTCAATATTTGTATAAGATTATATGATCTTAACTAGTATTTTCAATCAAGTTCTAGAGTTCGATAATCATGAAAGAACATTCTCAACAAAGAATAATTGAATTTGTTGTTTAACAGTTCAACAAGGTTCAAATTCTTACCAAAATGAAAAGTTTCCCTCATCTATCACAAAAAGGTACTTTTAACCAAAATCCAAGTCAATTAGTCTAATCATGCAAATATACACATTCACTCATATTATGCATTTGTAATCCTAATCAAGTTTATGACATGACCATGCATCTCTAACTATTAAATGGGAAAAAATACAAAACACATAATTAATAAACATTTTTTAACTAGTAACCCCCAACACTTAAACTTCACATTATTCCTAATGTGATTCAAAAAAGAAAAAGAGGGATCTAAGACAAAAAAAAAGAACAAAAACAAGCATTAAAAACTAAAAGACATTAAACTAATAAGAAAAGGGATAGGAATACGATACAAAATTGTTGGTGGTGGCTATGTCGATGCAGTGTGAAGTCTGCCAATAAGCATGACATACTACATTAACGAGCAATGAATAGCTATGAGGAAGACAAATAGAAACGACTGAAAAGTAGACTTGTGCATGCAAAGAAAATAGATTAGGTCAAGTTTTACTAAAAAAAAACAAACAACTAACTTTAAAACAAACATAAATTATATAGGTTGCCTCCCATTTAGCATTTCTTAATATCTTTTGCCTAAACACCTCAACCACCAACAATTGGCAGCATTCATTACTCTCTTTAACCAAGTCAAACTCCTTTTCATTTTCTTCCTAAAGGCAAAATCAAAATATGCAGCTTTAATTTGATCAACAAAAGAACAATCTTCGAAAACAGTAGTAGTAGGAATGGATTTAACATTAAATATTGAAAATTCTACAGTTTCTCGCAAATCATTCATGCTCAATTTATCATTCTTCACATCAATCAAGGTATTGGTAGTGGCCATATAAAGGCATCCCTAGGAGTATGATGTGCTCCTTCCTTTATTCTTTAACCTCCTCCATGTTCTATAGGAAAAATCAATCCTCTAATTTTCACTAACAATTCTTCCATTATTCCTTTCGGATAACTAATTGACCTATTAGCTAATTGCAAGCACATGTTCGTAGGTCTTAACTGTCCTAAATCCAATTGCTCTTAAATAGAGTGAGGAATAAGGTTTATGCTTGCTCCAAGATCAAGCATACCCTTAAGTTAGGGGAGGGGTAAATGTTGTTGAAGAATTACACTAGCTACTTTTGAAATCAACATCTTTTTGTTAGGCTCAAACTTTTATTTCTTGGTGCTTAGTTCCTTAAAGAATTTAACATAAGTTAGAATGTTTCTAATCATATTTAACAAAGGTAGATTAACATCGACCTTAAGCATGCCATATAGATAGGAAAACTATTCATCTTGTTTCAATTCCTTAAGGTGGATTGGATATGGAATTGGTGGTCGATAAGGATCTGTTGCCTTGTGTAGTTTTTGTCTTTCGTTGTCCTTGGTATCATGTTTAAGTTTTTCACCCTTTTGAATGTGACGTAAAGAATTTCTCCCATTGCCTTTCTCATTTCGCTCATTTTCTTCTTTGGTGAGGCTCTCCTTTTCTCGATTATCAACATCAGATAGCTTAAAAGGAAACATAACATGATTGTCAATCACTTTACCAATTCTCATAACAGTAATTGCTTGGGCTTGTTTGGGTTGACTAAGCAACTTTCCCTTTTCATTGTTATGCATTTGAGCAGTAACTTGCCCTACTTGAATCTGAATCCTCTTGACAGATGCTTCCAAAGAGTCAAATCTTTTGTCATTTGTTTCTTGATTCTGGGTTGTTACCTGAATTAATGTGTTTAGGCTTCCTCTGAAGAAGGTTTTCTCAATAAGCTTTTTCATTTGAGGATTGCCCTTGAAAGTACTTTGGCATCTAAAAATTTTGGTAATGTGGTTAGGGTTGCACTGGTGGGTTGTTGGTCTTCCATGAAAAAATTAGGGTAGTTTCTCTAACTAGGATTATAGTTATTTGAATACGGATCATTTCTCTCCATTAATTGAAGATCATTAAGTGAGTTCACTTGTACTTCCCCATCTATAAAGGTTCATAAGAATATGAAATAACATTAGCTCCATGACCAAAAGTTTTGCATATACCTACACCCCTTGATTTGGAATATCTTAGGGTAGTCTTTTAGTTAACATCTTTACATGCCTTGTTAACTCAACTAACTACCTGAACTTTAGTACTATATTTCATCCTCAAACATATAGGAAGAGTGAGAGGACAATCAAGACTGTTGAGGAAATGCTTAGAGCATGTGTACTCAAAGAGCTTGGGATTAATACATAGCTTTGATTGAATTTTCTTACAAAAACCACTACCACATCGGTATTGGAATGGCAACTTGTGAGGCATTGTATAGTAGAAAATGTTGATCACCTCTATATTAGGATGAGGAAGGTTTGAGAATGATAAAAGGCCCATAATTGATACAAGATACTATGGATAAGATAAAATTGATCTGAAGCCAAATAAAAGCAGCATAAGATAAACAAAGAGTTATGACGATCAACACAAAAGGGATATGGAATACAGTATAGGAGACAAAGTATTTCTGAGCATTGAGATTTGGCAAGAAGGGCAAGTTGAGCCTTAGGTACGTTGGTCCTTATGAGATTATAGAGAGGGTAAGACCATTAGCACATAGATTAGCCTTATCGAGTGAAATGTCTCAAATACACAATGTTTTTCATGTAAGCATGCTTAGGAATTATAGATTGGATCCGAAGCATGTATTATATGGCATACAAATACACGTGAATAATGTTGCTACTTATGAAAATAATTATACATGAACTCATTGACATTTTTCAGGTATAAGTGATTTTTAATAATTATGGATTAATTGTCTTGAAAATTGAATTGGTGCGTATTAAAAGTAATTTTTATTTTTGTCACAGTTCAGATATTTTGGAAATTTATCCAAAATTTGGAGTATTTTGGACTAAGAAAAATATAGAAATAGGGGATAAATAGAAGTGTGACAAATAGACTAGTAAATGTGTGACAACTAGGTAAATTACTATGTGACAAGTGGAACAATTAGTAAGTAACATGTGGGCTAATCAATGGATGACAAGTGTAAGATATGCAAAAGGACATTTGGTAGCCTTACATGGAGGACACATGTTATACATGCAAAGGTGAAATATGGCATTGCATAATGGAGCCACCTAGTCACTTAGGAATTATAATTTTGTAGCTCTTTTGTTTGGTTTCACCAAAACTCTCCAACACCAAAAACTCCATTCTAGTTTTTCTCCATCCACCAAACCCCATATTTGCTCTCACCATTTTTTGAATTTTTGCTAAAGGATTTGAAATGTAAATCAAATAAGTTATGCTTTAAGTTTGTGTAAATGACATTAAGATGAGGTCTTAATGTTTATAAATGGATGCATGCATTAGTGGTGTATATTTACATTTTTATGGCTTGCTACATGCGTCAATGGTGTGGATACATGTGTTCGTGATGAAGGAAGAAGCAAATTTTGTGATATAATTGACTAGACAAAGGATTTTAGCAATAAAGTGAGCTGGAGCATGTTATATGCAATGTTTTTATGTAGTTGAAGAGGTTTAATCAATTGATTACAGTTTGATAACTTCGTGGAAACAAATTGGTTTTTGAATGAGTATGGAATGATGTTGTGTTTGCGATAAAGTAATCTAGAAAATTGGAGTGAACTTGGTGTTAAAATGTAGGTGAGTTTCGGATAAACAGAAGAAAGAAGGAAGACAAATGCAGCAGGGCATATGCTAAAAAAAAATGGAAGTTGCTATCATGCACCTACACGATTGCGACTCTGCCAAAAAGAAAGAAAGTCACGATCGTGCAAGAGGAAATGTAAAGGGTTACTTTTTTTGAGTGATTTTCAGATGAATAAAAGCTAGGATGTTTCCATATAAAGTATTAAGGTTTAAATAAGTTCTTAAATGAATTTAATTGATTTTGAATGAAAGGATTAAAGCGAAAAGGGGGTATTAAGGATTGAAAGAATGTTTTGAAGGTGTTGTAAATTGTTTATAAAGAGTATTAAAGAAATATCCTGAGAAATTGTCAATGAACATGCATGATACATGATACATTCATAAATGTATTTATGACTTATTATTCTTATGAAAATGCACATGAGTGACATATAAATGTATATGTTTGCATATAGAGGAACACGTCAAGCGATCACTTCTAGATATTGCTGGAACTTTAAGGCAATAAGCTAAAGGGAGAATTTGTGAGTCAACTTTGATAATCTTCCTAGGATTGCTTGATTATATTTAACTTCCAATTATTGATCTGTTTGTGATCTGTATATGAATTCTAGATTTTGAAGGTCCGAGGAGTTTGATATTCGGGAATGTATTAGAAGTGTTCTATTTATATCTGAAATTTGAATAATATATATTTGCTACAAAACTCTGATTGAATTTTGAATACTTAACGAAAGTTGAATGCCAGACTAAGGTCTGATGAATATAAGATTATTTTTGTGCATCATATGTGAATGTTATTCATGATATATTCTGTTATTTGATGTATTTCAAAAAATGCATGTTCAGATAAAGACGTTGTGATTAGAGTAGCTAGTTTGAAAGAGCTTTAAGCTCAGAATTCTACACGTAGAGTTTTGGTCTATGATTTTTGTATCTAATTGAGCCCAATGGGCCAGTATCTGTATTCTTATCTAAAAGGCGCTTGGTCAAAACAAATAATAATGAATCTGGAGTCTCATATGCAGCTGCATTTGTATATTTGTGATGTTAAAGTGATATGTCATGATAGTGTGATTGATTGGGTTATACAAATTCTGAAAGAATGTATGTGATATGTATGACATTCATTATGTCTTATTGTGATACGAAATGTTGTGAATTTAGTTGGTTGTATAATATTTATGAGTTTTCCTGGAGTGAGATCATTAATGATGGCTCACTCATTAAGTTCACAAAACTCATCAAAAATTGCAACATGGCTTTTCAGGTACAAGACAGGAGACCTAGATTTTTAAAATTCTCTAGGAGCACATTTAGGACAAAGATATGGCTCAAAGGTCTGTCAGCTGGCATTTGAGGAGTTGTGATTGTTTTTAAGTAGTTTACATATGTCATGTAGAACTTGTGTCTAAAGGATGTAAATATTGTTTTAATGACTTCAATGTAAACTTTTATGAATGAATGCAATGAACAGTTAAGGTTTTTAAGTATTGTGATTTCTTTATGATTCCATTTAAGAGATTAGGTTTGATCCAGCATACCATTTTCATAGGATATGTAGTTGGATATCCTTTAGATGTTAGGTATATACCCTATGGTAGTGGGATGCGACAGCAACTCTTTCTTTATTTCCCACTCGTAGGTCTATCTCTTCCTTCTTGAGCGGTATACTATCCCTGAGACCCTGCATATCAACACATATGTGTGAGCCACATCTAGTATCTAATACCCAAATGTTATGATCAAAAATTGTATTAACCTCAATGACAAATATGTTACCTGAAATAGATGGTGGGGCATCTAATGCCTTCTTCTACTTCAGCGACTCCAGATAGGTTTTGCATTTCCTCTTCTAATGTCCTTCCTTGTTGCAATGGAAGCATATCCCCTTCGATGTTGTCTCCTTTAACTTCTTCTTGGCTACACCTCACACTGGCTTCTTGGACTTCTTCTTTTTTAGTTCTTCTTTCGAGAACCAAAAGCAGAGTCCACTAACATCACATCCTTAATATCCTTATTGACTGTTTGCTCAATTATTTTGAGCAGATTAATTAGCTTAGGAATCGTTATGGATATTTGGTTTATCCGATAGTTAAGAATAAACTGTGAATAACTATCAGTCAAACTAGTCAGAATTAAGACTATACTTAACTCATGATCCATAATGAAACCTAAATTGGCTCTCAATGTAGCCATTCATCTTCAGCGAATACTGCACCGAAGATGATCCCTCAACCATATTTGAATGGAAAAACAAACTCGAGGTCTCAAACCTTTCGGATCGAGCTTGCTTATCAAATAGTTCCCTTAGATGGTAGACTATGGTATGAGCATTCATAGCCTTGTGTTGCTTTTGCAGTTCTGGTGACATAGAGGCTAGCATTATATAGCTATCCAACTCACTATCATCTAGTAGCTTCTTGTAATCTCTCTGATCTTCATCAGATGCATCAACAGTAGGGGGATTGGGAAGTGGTTCATCTAGGACATATTCTAGTTTTTGGGGTTTGAGAACAATTCTCAAATTTTGTAGCCAATTCAAGAAGTTTGGTCCCGTGAGTTTGTTGGAATCTAACAAGAAGCGTAGGTTCACACTAAAAGACACCATACAATTCGATAACCTAGAAGAACGAGAGAAAGTATTATAATGTACACTTAATGCATATCAATAAGGACTTTAATAACATGCATTATAGGTCCGACTATTTTTATTCAAATCCATAGCCCCCACTGCGAATTCAAGAAAACTTATAATTTTCTTAATGGGTCGATATCCAATATGACTAAAAATGACCTTGGGTTTGCCGAACAAGCCACCTTAGGTCAATTGGTAGGTATCATTCATACTAGTTGCATTCAATTATGCAACTATCTACTTGTGCTATCAATTGTTGATTTAGCACACTCATTGGGTTATTAACTCTTGATTTACATACATCCTATGTATATAACCCAACTTCGCCTTTATCTAAGTTTGCCTAACAAATCAACGCTTCCAGTTAGGACTAACCCATTAATCTAGAAATCTAATTAATGGTTTGAACATATTCGTGCAGAGTGGGCTTAGGTTTGCCCAACAACCCAACTCTAAAAGAACTCTAATTCTTGCCATATCAACAGAAGGCATAAATCCCTTTTTTTTTAGGGATTTATCCTTTGGTCTCATCAATACTTGGATGATCTTGATTATGTATATCACGTATACATTTTGATTATGGATAACACAATTGAATTGAGCTTATGTCCATAACTACCCTTAAAATGCACCTAATGCATGTATCACACAAAGGAGCTTTAAATTTAGATTGTGACTTGACTATGCATCCAAAGTTCATGATTCTATTTAACTCTTGAACCTAGTTGGGTACTAGTGTTAGTCTTGATTAATCCAAATTAAGAATGCGATTTGATTAGGAACCCTAAAATTAATTATTTTGATGTCCAGATTAAACACTTTATCTAGTCATAGTAGAAATGCTATGCTCTAACTGGATTACTTCTAAATTAACCCCTATGGTTTCCAAAAATCTCATACATCAATTAGTCCTTTATAATATCCCTAGGTCATCTCAAATTTATCTAAACATTTTTGGCACATGTCAAAATTATCTTGACGGCCAAAATCGTCAAGACAAATAAGATAACCTACTAGACAGTAAAGGGATCAATTCGATGTTTGGAAAATTTTCAGAACCCTAATTTCAAGCATATGCATTAAACATGTTATTTTCATCAAAATAATATATTTCTTATCACATAAGAACCTTATTTAGGTTCCATAACTGAAATACATATATTATAAGTCATAAAGTAAGTCAACTCCATCAACTTTCAAAAAGTTGGCCAATGTTGACATTGACTTTCCTTATTAATTGAATCAAATTCAATTAATTCTAGAAAAATTCCAGAGTCTCATACACATCCTTAATATGTCTAACAAAAATTTCAGACCTACTTTTTTGAAATTATTTATTAATAAATAGGAATTAAGCCAACACATCATATGAGTATCACTTGTCACATTACTTCTAACATAAGTCAACCATTACATCATGCATGCATAAGATAACGACTTTAACAACAAGTGCCATAAATCTTATACTGGTGGCAACATCTCAACTTGCATCTACACGCATAAAATTTATAAAAACAATTTTTATAAAAATTAATATAGAATTTTCAAACATGCATGTTCATCACATTTTCAAAATTTCCAGAACTTCATATATATGCATCAAGCTTAAACAAAATTCGTAATTAAATAGCAAATGGCATTCAATTGCATTTTGCTTTTACAAAAACATATTATAAAAATTTATGTGAAAGAAAAACATTAAAAATTTCTAAAATTAATTCGAATTTTTCAAAATCAGCACATGCAATCATTTTTCCAGAAAATCCCAGAAATCAACATGTGAATAGTCTGGATATAAATTTGAAATAAATACCAAATGACATTCAATTGCAATATCCTTTTACAAAAACATAATATAACATCTTATAAACATTTAAGTGAAAGAAAAACAGAAAAGAATTCTAAAATTTACATGAATTTTTCCAAAACAACATGCAAATCAGTCACAACCCATCAAATACTTTGCACATGTTCAATACATCATCTATTACATGCACAAACAATCTCTGATACCACTATTGGTTTGGTCATGGTTGCATGCATCACATGCATGAAAATCCAACGAAAGAGTCAGAATTAAGATTTCGATACCTTGACAACCCCAAATCTACAATATCTAACATGTATGCAAAGATATGTATAAAAGAACATGAAATGTAAACTTTTTACCTCATGTATCTCCTCCTTTCTTTTTTCTTCTCCTTGTTTGGGTTGTTGCAAAAACCAAACCCTTCCTAGATTTCCAAGAACACACAAAGATGGAATAAGAAACAATGTACAAAGGTTATTTGAGCACCAAATTAGATGAGTTTTAGTAGATGCTCAAGATGAAGGAAGATAAGTCAAGAATCTTATTGGATTCACTTTGATTCATGTAACAATTGCATGAGTTGTAAAAACAAGACCCAAGACACTTCAATCTCACCTATAACTCTTCTAAATCCCTTATTCTATCACTTATGTGTGTAAGAAGTGAAAAAACCTTGCGCACATAAGTGAAGAACTCACTTATACGTCACTTTGCAGCTTTTGTCACGATTGTGGCCTTACTAGCCATGATTATAGCATGCCTTGCTTTAGACCATGATCGTGGCCCTATGACGCATGATCGTGGCCTGCTTAAAATAGGTCATACACACTTGTTTTTCATCCGATCTTTTATGCGTGTGACCCTTAGGTTCCCGACTATTTTAGGCACTTGAATTAACTCTTAATTTAAATACATCGTTTCATGATGCTGATTTGCCAGAATATAAGTAGATTAACACACAAACTCTTTCATAGTTAATTATCCAACTTATGAACCTTTCCATAGACAATTACCATGTAATTCTTCCTTTTACCATACTATACCCCTCTTGGTTTAGAGTATGGGCTATGTGTCAACTCCCCCTAAACTGACTACGTTACATCTAGTCCAAGTGATGTTAGGCTCTTATGCTAGGATCTCATTACTTTTATGTGTCATTAAACACTCTCTTTATGAAATATAATTGCTCTGGCTAAAGAATCTCGAGTAATGACCTTGACAAGAGACCGTGGGTATCATCTCTATCTATCAGGAGTGCTGATGTTAGCCCCAAAATTTTTTTTTTT
>JAOSBO010209905.1:0-16518 GCA_027563915.1 Erythroxylum rotundifolium | reverse complement strand
CTTTCAATTTAGCATAATAAATTCACACAAAAAATATATTCAAAAGAAAACAGACGAGATGAATAGAAAAATAGACACTTTTATGAGGGTTGAGCCATCTGTATTAATCACTTTCAAATATTTATTAAAAATTATAAAATATATAAATATGTCTGGGTCTCGTTCAAAAATGAAGAAATAGGAATAAAAATAGAGAATGGTAATAAAAAGTGAGAATTAGAATGAGAATTATGAAATTACCGATTATGCGTATTTGATATGGTATTAAACAAAGTTAATAATTATGTTAACATTCGGTACTAAATATTAAAATGATGATGAGAAATTTTTTTACTTATATTTAGTTATGTATAATGTTTTTGTAGATAAATAATTAAAATATTTTATATTATATAAATAATTAATCAAAAAATTTCAATCATTTATAAAATTATTATTTTAAAAATAAATTATAAATAATTTTATGATAAAAATAAAAATATCAATAAAACAAAGTTAAGTAATTGTTAAAGAAATTAATATAAAATATCATAATATGTGATTTTGATAATAATATTACGTTAAAAATCCACATCTTAACAATATCTTAATAATATTATAATAATATCTCTTATCTCTCACTCTTGATATTTGATTTCAGCTTATGCTTACGACCTCTTATAAATAGAAATCTAAAATCTAGGATTATTTAAAATTTGTTCCATTTTATAATTTTCCATTTTATCTATTACCAGTAATGATTAAAAAATTCAACCGATTTAGCCGATTAAATCATAAAAACCTTGAACTGTCCAACTTTTCAATTTGGATTTCAACTTTCTAGATCGATTGATTTTAATAATTTTTGTTGTTAAAAATCGATCAATTTATCAATTAATCGGTCATTTTTTTGTACACTAAGAAATCCTTATAAACCTAAATAAATCAATTAAGGTACATTTAACAATTTTTTATTAAACCTTAAATTTTTATAGATAATCATATTTCAAATTTTTTAATTTTATTTAATCTTTAATCAATATCATGATAATTTAATATTGTTTGAACCTTTTAAATCTTAAATTTTTTGTCTTACCTTTCGTTCGATTTTTAAAACATTGCTAACTAATAACTAAAGAAGTAAAAGTTAGGAAACAAATGTTGTATTCCTATTTTCACCTTTTTGTTACCGGTTGCCAAACAAGACTAACTCCTTGGCATACCTTCCGGTCCTTCGCTTTATGGACCTTGACTTAGCAAAAGATCAAAGAAACAAGGCTTAAACGTAGAAAAGGTACTGAAGTTTAGGACTTTTGAATCCTTTTGATTAATTTATTTATTTTATTGTTGTATATCTCTTCCTTTGTCAGCATAGCTTCCTCTTATTCAGTAGACCTTGACTTGGAGTCAATGACTCTGGTTGACAATTAGTTAATTGCATTGGTTGGTAGCTGATTCTATTAGCTGTTAGCTGATAGCTGATTATATCAGCTGATTTGACCAGCGAATTGCATTAGCTGTTTGTTAGAGATGTTTGGTAAAATCAGTTGTTTAGTATTAGATGTTTATGTGTAAAATGACTTACGAGAACATAGCTTCAAAAAAAATTGTAAGAATATAACTATTATATATCTTAGTATTTCGTTGAATATTCTTATAAAAATTTAGATTTTAGATATTTATTGTAAGATATTTTAGTGGCCCATTTCATTTATATATTTGAGTCTAATAGAAAGAGCTTAAGATCATGATTATTGGGTCTTAAATAATTGGGCTCAAATAGGTCCAAGGTCCTTTCCCTTTTTACTTTAAACAACTCATATCTTTCAACAGAAACATATATAATGATGAGTCATATGTTTATGTAGAGATAACACAACGTTTCTGAAAACATTAGACTAAAGGGTTTCTGAACCACGGCGGAGACAAGTTAAGGAAGTAAGACAAAGAGGGAATAAACTTTTATCTAGAACATTACAAAGACATGGATAAAGGTTGGTTTTATGCTTTGCACGCGCCAGACGGGCTCTTTGGCCCAAAAGCTTGATTTTGGACCGATTTTTTGAACCTTTAGGCCATTAAAGGATAAGATTGGGTTATTAAATGATTAGGCCTAACTTTATGGATTTTAAACTTGCGTTATATTATGCAACCTTGATTATTAAGTAATTAAATTATGGACTTTAACCTTAAGTAAAACAATTTTGGGACATAATGGATTATTTAATTCATAATTGATTTATTTTCTATGCATAATATAATTTTGAAAATCAGTACAATATTATATGCTTTATTTGTTACATTTAATATTTTATATTATGCAATGTTTGGAATTAAATTTTCCTATTATATAATGAATGTGCTACATGACATAATGGTAATTTATAATAGTTTGTTAGTCACCAAAGTGACCAAACTAATTAAATTAAATTTGTCATGCACGATAATTGTCGAATTAAATGTTTATTGCATGGGAAGCTTGTAAGTCACCAAAGTGGCCTAGTTTGAAAATATTAAACATTTAATTGTGAATGTTTCAATTGTTCATGCTGATACGATGCTATTAAAATGACATAAAGGTTGAACTGAACATTTGAGATTATTAATTATAACGCTAGGTCACTCAAAGGTGGACCATTGCTTATAATTAATGATATTAAAGAGACTTTATCAACATATTTAGTTAATATGATTGTATATCCAAAGATAATATGCATGGTGACTAGAATATGATTGATTGTCTATTATAGTGAACTATATTTGCATCATGACAGATTAAACCTATGTATTTAAATTTCACCCAAAGGAGAATTTTAGTGCATAATCAAAGTTTATCATTAGTTTGAATCCATTTAGGTTTACTCAAAGCATTAATGTGTGGGCTATATGTTGTATTTGCAATATCTACTATTTTGTTCACTTTAGGAAATGGCTTGATCAAGTTCAATGGTCTGAACTATGCAGATTGGTCTGAACAAACCCTGTTCCAACTGGGTGTAATGGATTTAGACTTAGCCATAGTTTTAGACGCAAGGTCCACAGCCATAACTGAGACTAGTTCTGAAGCTAACAATTCATATTATGAGGCTTAGGAACGGTCTAACAAGGTGAGTTTAAATTTGATGCGAATGACATCATAGAAAATGCGAAGCCATCATCGCCTAAGATAGATAATGCAAAGGAGTTCATGTTGAAGCTTAAGGAATACTCCCAATCTGATATAGCTGACAAGTCCATAGTAGGGACTTTAATAATGAGTGAGCTAACGACTAAAGTTTGACTGGTCACAGCCCATTCATGATCATTAAACTCATATGTCAAACCTAACTGCAAAGTTGAAATCTATGGATATAGATGTGAGTGAGTTCTTTTGGTTGGCTTCCTGTAAATTGGTTGCCTTCTAATTGCAACCACATCAAATATGTTAAGGAGGCACTTCCTGGGAACATTTGACCTTGCAACTTGTTGTTTGACAGTTGAAGTACGAACAATTTTAGATAACCTTTTATTAGGAGATCTGGTAGTTTACGTAACCGTCCGTTGTTGGATGAGTCTAAAATATCCAACATATTCACGTTGCTTAACGAGAAAGGTATGCGACCACTGAAATTGTTACTAGACATTTCCAAAGACGTTAATCTAGGAAAGCATGCTCCGATTTCCAATGGCATGTGTCTAAATAATTCATTGTCAAAAACATCTAAATTCTTCAAATTCATGTGAGACTAAATTGGTAACTCCAAAATCCCCAAAGATAGATATTCCTTAAAGTTAAAGACATCAAATTTGTGTTGTTCTGCAACAACTAATGTGGAAATCTTCCTTTCACTTTGACACGAGAAATATCAACATTTTGAAGGTCATGCTGAAGGTAAAGAAATTTTGGGAATGATTCAATGATTCTATAACATGACAGTGAGAGGCTTTGTAATTGAAACTTCAGAATTAAAAAATGCGATAATCGTTAGAAAAATTGAAGCATTATTTGTCAAAAATGTATTCTTAGGAACTTACTTTGGGCTATATGGCCACTTAGTCCACAATTCTCCAAGTTTAAGTATTGAATTGACGTTAGATTTCCCGTACTTTGCACAATCTAATCGTTGATAGCGTAGTTTCTTAAGTCCAATTGCTCCAAATTGATAGCATAGTCAAGTGAGAAAATATAATATTTAGAAACATAAAAAATAAATATAGGTGTATTTGCAATTACCATTAAAATTTTAAAGAACATTCTCGAATCAAGTTATCCTTATCGCCTCCTCTTTTTTATTTGGTTTATTGCATGCCTGAAAGATGAGAGGCAATTTTAAAAGTCGTTTAATTCCACTTTTATTTTTTTATTATAGTTTTTATTTTTTATTTTTTTTTGTAAATTCTTACTTCCCATTCGTTTTGTTAAGATGATCAACTAATGTCTTCAATTTTATCATTCACTTTATTAAAGAGTTTGCAAAAATAACGGCTGCATTCATCTTATTCATAAAACCGGATAAAAGAAGCATATTCAATTTTAATTTGTATCAATGGAGTGACCTGAAAAAAATGAATGAGTATCTAAATTAATTTGAACAAAAAGAAAAATCATCATCCATGCATACGCTAGGTACGTTCCCTTCCAAAAGATCTTGAAACTTTGTCGAACTATAATTATTTTTATTTTTAGTATGATTTAATTACGAAAACAATGGGAGTATTTATCTACAAATGCCTTCTTAAACACAGATAGACATGGCTACTGATAGTTGTCAAATATCAACGACTAGATGTATTGGAAGCTCATATATATGTTTACAATTAGCCAATTCAAAGAGAGTGTTTTGAACGGCATTGAAGAAGACCTTGACTTGGGGTCAGTAGATAAGGAATAATCAACTTTTTATTCAAACTCTTTTTTCATCGTTACATATATAAATAAAATAATTAGTAAATTTCATCAACTTTAAAAGGCTTATTAGAATAATATAAAGAATTTCTTGGTAGTATTATTTCATAGTTTGAAATATATTTGAAGAAAATGTATTTTGTCCTAATTGAAAATCCTCATCCATGAACACAATAAGGACCTCCCACTCCAAAAGATAATGAAATTATGTAGAACTATTTTATTTTTGGTATGGAAATGAAAATCCAAAAAGAATGTAGTTTTTCAAAAATTCTAGTTTGATCGCAATTGTTTCTAATACAAGCGAAAACAAAAAGGTAAAATCCAAAATAACAAATCAACATCTAAAATTTATTAACGCAGTTTGACACAGCTTGCCTACGTCTGCAAGGCCCTCACCCAGCTTAATATGTTCACTAACGACAATAATTTTATACAAGGCTTTACTAAATGGACTCACTCAACTTGTGAGACTATCCTTCGATCTCACAACCTGTGAAAATAATTTACACTCATTAACACCACCGACTCATGCTAACCTCAGCAGAGAATTTTCTCAACAATGTTTAATGATAACGATACGAAATAAACAACTAAAGTGATTAAACAATAACCAATATAAACAACTACACTTGAGATAAGAATGAAAATATGAAAGGATGTAGTTTCGCAAAAATTTGTTGCTGCCGACTACACCAAAGTCAAGAAAGAGGGCAGCTGACGGCACAAAGTCAGGAATAGTAGGAAGAAAAAAAAGGAGGCCAGCTATGGACAGTCTATCCACAGCTGGGTGTTTCCTATATCAGTTTTCTAATATCCCAGAAATCTCTTCTTGTATTAAATCCCCACAAAATTTTAGAGAGTGTTTTTCCTATTTAGTGAGAGAGTTAGTGTTTCTCTTTGTAAAATAGAGAGGTTGTATTCCTAAATTTCATATTGAAATTTCTTTTCCTTGCCTGTAGTTTTTACCCTAATTTAGGGGTTTTCTACTAAAATATATTTATTCATTACTATTCCTTCATTCCTATTTAGCTACGAACCTATTCTAATCCAATTGATTTTTACAAGTGGTATTAAAGCGAGGTAAGAAAATTACGACGAATTTTTTGGCACAATCCAGTCGGAGTTCGAGTGAGCACAGTGAAAGTTGGTGAACAGTAACTACAAAAGGTGACAACTGTTCATGCATTTATTTTTGCATTAAACTATGCTGTTACTGTAATTCAAGTATACAGTACTATTCACGTGTACAGTACTATTCATACATACACATACGATTATGGGTACTATTCATACATACGATTATAACTGTTTAGCAGCCATCAGCGAAAGGCCGACAACATTAACAGATGATAACAAGTGGAATGAGATAGACGGGAAATGGGGTGTTGTCAAGTGTAGAGGAGAAGAAGATGGCAAAAGAGATTTAGGATCATCTCATAAAATTGTACGAGGCCAAATCACTCCACAACAAAATTTTTCTGAAGAGAAAACTATACGCTTTACACATTGCTGAATCCACTTCGATGATGAAGCACTTAAATACTTTAAATACCCTATTTTCCTAACTCATATAATTGGAGCACACAATAAAGATAAGAGAACATGCGAAACTTCTACTCTAAAGTTTACCAGATTCGTATTATCAACTTGTTGTCAATTTAACAAACAACACAGACACTCTAGTTTTCGACAATATTGCAGCTACTATTTTTGAAAGAAGAGAGTCGGCGCAAAAGTAAGGAACACAGGCTAGCAACTTCCCAATAAGCAGAGGCCTTAGTGGTGATGAGAGGAAGATCAATGGAACGTGGCCCAAGTGAGAGTCATAGTCATGGTAGATCAAAATCCAGGAGTAAGAAGAATTTCAATAGCTACAATTGTAGTAAGAAAGGGCACCTGAAGAAGGATTATTGGAATCTAAACAAGAAAGATTTTGTTCCTCAAGGAAACATTTCAAGCACTTTTGATGATCAAGGTGTAATGGTTTGTGAAGAAGCAACGACTATTGGAGGAAAGAGAAGATTTACTTATGTCTAGCTGTTTGATTCAGCAGCTACTTTTCATAGACATCTCGAAGAGAATGGTTCCATCAGTATGAATCTGTCTCTGGGGAACCTATGTACATCTATAATGATCAAGCTTTGAAGATTGTTGGTATCGATACCATCAAGTTAAAGATGTATGATGGGAAAACTTAAACTATTGAAAGAGTGCGACATACGGAGGGCCTGAAGAAGAATTTGTTATTTGTAGGACAACTGGATGATCTCAGTTCTAAATTTGAGATTCAAAGCAAGATCTTGAAAGTGATTTAAGGAGCACTGGTATTTATGAAAGCAAAGAAGATTGTTGCAAATCAAGAAGGAGAGGCATCCATTGTGGTGACTAGTCCAAATGACAAATTTGCAATGACGTGGCATAAAAAGCTTGGACATATGTCAGAACAAGGAATGAAGATACTTTCAGAGAAGAATCTACTTCTAGGTCTCACAAAGGTATCACTACCCTTCCGTGAGCATTGCATTATGAGTAACTAACATCCATTGAAGTTCAGCACATCAAAGTTTAGAAGCAAAGAATTTCTAGAATTGATTCACTCTGATGTATGACAAGTGCCAGTTACGTCCCTAGGAGGAGCAAATTTCTTTGTATCATTCATTGGTGATTATTCGAGGAGATGTTAGGTGTTTCCTATCAAGAGTAAAGCAGATGTGTTTCCAACTTTCAAATTTTACAAAGCATGGTACTACTGTCGCCTGCAACCAAATTAAAAAGAAATCAACTTTCATTAATACAAAATAATATAGTAGTGGAAAGTGGGTATCGTTCCCACAAGGAATTTTAACGACAAAGATTGTGCTAGTTCGAAACTAAAATCAAGTAACGAAAAAAAGGGGGGATTTCAATTTTCGTAAATTTAAAAGAGTAGAAATAACAAAAATCGGAAATTGACAAAAGTAAGTAGATCTGAAAATTTAATAGACAAACTTTGGTTTCCGGTCACCGATGTTATCACGCTAATAAATATCCTTGATATAAAATTCAATTCATCAATAAACATTCATTGGGGGATGTTTTTTCGTAAGTGTAAATGAATAAAAACATGTATTCTACACATTCTTATTAACCAATAAACTAGATACGATTGTATGTTCAATTGATTGATAGCATTAAGAATTAAGAAACCAATGAACAACATAATACATGTACGACATGCAATTAATCTAGTTGAATGCCTTCTTAGAATTTCCCACTCTAACGAAAAGAAGGTAATCCTAATCGCTACTTGTGATTAACAAAAATGAACATCATATTTCATTAATCTAGCTATTGAACGAATCAATTCCTAGTTTTGCACCTAGAAATTAATCAATTCAATTAGAAAAAGTAATTCGGAAGACACTCAATGCTCATTAACGAAATAAACTTTACTGAAACATCTCATACATAATAGATGATAACATGGTTTCCCTAAACCAAAAAAAGAAGTTTAGCTATTCATAATGGAATTGAAAATAAAAGAAATAACAAAACACATTGTCTCCATCCCAGGTCTTTCTAGAAAATCCAAAAATATGTAGAAAAATACTGTAGAAATTTGAAGCTAACTATGGCTGTCGAAAGCAAGAGGAAAAACTTCAGAAAAATGTAAAACACTACTCCTAAAGGGGCTGCATGAACTGTAATGCAAATCCTCTTTTTAATGCCTCCCGATACCTTCCTTTTCCATCCTCTCTTACAGATCATATCTTCCACATGTTCAGATTGTGAATCTCTATCAATTTGATCTTAAAAGATTATGAGAATCTAAAACAAATCAGATTTAAATTTGAAAGTATATTTGCAGATTTTTCCTTTCATCCTTGCACATGGCCACGTCTAGTCATTAATTTGCTGCCAACCTAGAATTTCATATTTCTTTGTTTCTTTTGCATCTTTTTAACTTAATTTCATCTCCCAAGTGTTGGAAATCATCTGAAACAATTAAGACACAAATCCATCAATTTTGAATAATAATTTCAACATATGAGAGAGATTTATATATCAAATAAGTGCAAAATGACAACTTAACAAATTCCCCCACACCAAACCTTTGCTCGCCCTCGAGCAAACATACCAAACCACTACACTCTATCAATTCCTCCTTCATAAGATTGAATGCACATAATTTGTTAACTTAGGCCAGCAAGACTTAGGTTGCACATACATCATAGTCACTTTTCACTGATGCAAATAAACACAGTCAAAATAAGACATCTTTGTTCAAAAGACAATTATGAAACCAAAGTGAATTCTTCTCATAGATTTCTCTCTTACGCTCAAGTGTTTAAGGTCAAAGTGTTTCTCTCAAATCTCCTCCTAACAGATTGCAGTACCATAGGCTTGCAAATTCGTCAGTTATCATGCATTCGAATTAAATGATTTCATAGATCATAAGGACTTTGTTATGGGTTGTAATGGGGCTAAGTTCAAAGGTAAGGTAAAAATGGTAGAAGATTGATCATAAGCATTCACAAAGTACCAAATAAAAGGGACACTCACATTCAAATTTTGAGACAACATATGAATATAAAGGACTACAACTACTCATTACTAACTAATGCTACTACACTTTATTCTTTTTCTGCTCTTCTTTTTTCTTTTTTTTACTTTCTTCTTTCTTTTTTTTCTTTTTCCATTTTTTTTACTTGACTGAGAACAAGGAAGAGCAATAAAAACAAGAGAAATTACTAGCAACATAATTTAATAAACACATGAGTAGAAGTACCTATAAAAATATCTCAAAATACAATACAAAACAAAAGTCCCAAAATCAAATGCTTACTAAGTACTTCATTCAACTTGTGATAGGGTAAGGCTAATGGGGTTTTTACATTTCAATGTAAGGTGATTGATTTTAAAAAATAAGGTTAAAGGCTCAAAAGTGTTTGCAAAGGGAAAATGACTAGGTAGGTCATTTTTAAGCTAAAGGGTGTAAAAACAAATAAGGCCTTAATCATTTCCATAATCCATGTAATCAAACAAATTCAATCCAGTTCAGTGTAAGTTTTGAAGGTAATCATGATTAGATGAGCATCACACAATACAAAGAAATAGAATGACATAAAAATGATGTCGCTAAAGCTCAAATTCGGTCACAGGTTTAATTCAAGAATTTACGTTAATTTCATAATTACCTCATCACTCAAATGTCAAAATTTTGACTAAGTTTACAAGATCAGTTATTGTAATCAATTCGCATGATTCACTTTAAACTCATATAGCCCAATTTAATTTCATTTATACATTCAATCTCATCCAAACTAATATGATAAAGCTTGACGGCTCAACATGCATAACAAACATGCAAAAACTGAAAGGAATCACACACAAAAATCAAAAAAAGGGCACACACATATAATCTAATTCACATATAATCCAATTCCTTCCCCCATACCTAGACCAACATTGTCCTCAATGTTCGAAAACAATAAAAGCACAAAAGAGGGATGGGGACAAAAGTACTCTCCTAAATTAAAGACACCATATCTAGCTTGAAATGAATGATTGCAGCTTCCTTTTCAAATGTCTACAAATAAAACAAACCAAAGAAAATAAATAAAACACTCAAAGCAAACACTCAAAAGATATGCATAAAAGAGAAAAGTACACAAAAGAAAGGGATACAGATGGGTTGCCTCCCATTAAGCGTTTATTTAAGGTCATAAGCTTGACCATTGGCATATGTACATCATCCATTATCTAATGGATGCTTAAGTCTAACAGGTAACATGCTCAGACTTCGTGAGGAGCCTAGAGTAATTTCCCTCAAAGTCAGCTCCTTCTCAGCACGATGCTCCAAGACTTCTGATGAGTGGAACTTCATCGTTTTGCCTTCATACTCTAATGTACACTTGTCTTTTCGGGTATTGCCCTTCTCCAAGAGTGTTTCAAGTGTATCTCTTCCAGTCAATAGTGAATTTTTCTGCACCTATGTGTCAATAAAATCCACAGAAATAATAGATTATTCATCATCCAAAAATTTCATGGCATTATATATATTGAATTTAATTAGTTCACCATCAAATTCCATGGTTAATAATCTATCATGAACATCAATTTTCGTTCTAGTGGTTTTTAAGAATGCTCTTCCAATTAAAATAGGGGTTGAAGAAGATACATGATCACTCTCCATCTGCAAAATATAAAAATCAGCTGGAAAAAGCATATCTCCCACTTGAACTAAAATTTCATGTAACACACCTTTTGGATAAGTATTTGAACGATCCGCTAATTGAATCACTACATTAGTTTCCTTAGGAGGTCCCACATTTAAAGACTTATAAACATCATAAGGCATCACATTTATGGAAGCACCCAAATCTAACATAGTTTTCTCAATTATCAAATTATCAATTTGACATGGGATAGTGAACAAATATGGGTCTTGACACTTAGGTGGAAGCTTTTTCTTCTGCAAAATAGCTAAAACATTCTCTCCCAATTGCACTTTCTCATCAAATTTTAATTTTCGTTTTGAAGTGCAAAGTTCCTTAAGGAATTTAGCATATCATGGAATCTGTTTAATGGCATCAAGTAGAGGAATATTTACCTGAACTTTTCAAAAAGTCTCCAATATTTCCTTCTCTTACTCTTCCTTTTTCGCTTTGGCAAATCGGCTCGAAAAAGGAGGCAGAATCACCATATTTTTTAGCTTGTTTTGTGTCATTTCTAGTTATGAAGGTGCCTTTTGCATGATTTCTTCTTCTACCTCTCTTCTGGAATTCTTCGCAAGTGAGTCTTGCAATTCCTTACCACTCCGCAACGTGACAGCCTTCGCACTTTGTTTAGGATTGATCTTCGATTGTGCTGGAAAATTTTCAGAAGTTCGCGCTTCCAATCGATTTATGGCAGTTGCCATTTGTCTTATTTGATTTTCGATGTTCCGTTGTTGATTCTCAATATTTCAGATACTTGCTTCGGTACTCTGTTAAAATGTCAAAGTGTTAGTAGCCAAAGTTTGCACTATATCTTCTAAGGAAGAGTTACCTTTGGAATTGGATGTTGTATTTTGATTTTGTTGAGGCATATATGGTTGTGTATATTGTTGGAAATTCGTGGTTACTTGCTGCCCTTAAGGATTTCCATAACACAAACTTGGGTGATCGCTCCACCTTGGATTGTAGGTGTTGGAAAATAGGTCGTACTCCCTTTGATTCGGTCCAACAAAATCTCCCATGGCATTCTCATATTCTACGTTTTTATCCTGCAAAACCAGACATGCATCAGTAGAATGTACTAACATTGAATATATTCCACATACCTTTGTTTCTTCCTTCTTTGTAACTGCCAATTATCGCACCAAAGAAGTAAGATTATCTAATCTTTTCTCCAACGTGGCCATGTTCACCTCACTCATGGCTTTTGATCCATGCCCAATACTTATTCTAAATTGTTGAGTGTTGGAAGCCATATTCACGATCAATTCCCTTGCGGCCGCCGACGTTTTGTCAACTAAGGCGCCACCACTTGTAGCATCAATCATACTCCTATCCGTGAGCGAAAGACCTTCATAGAAATATTGAATCAATAGTTGGTCGGTTATTTGTGGTATGGACAACTGGTGTAAAGTTTCTTGAATCTTTCCCAATACTCGTAGAGTGTTTCTCCTTTATGTTGTCGAATTCCGCAAATTTCCTTTCGAATATTGGCTGCTCTCGATGCTGGAAAATATTTCTAGAAGAAAAGCTTTTTCACTATGTTTGCACGTTCTCTCCGGCTGAATAGTACAACCAATCTTGAGCATCATCCTTGAGAGAAAAAGGGACGACTCTTAGCTTAATCTGCTCTTCTATCACATTCATCGGCTTCATTCCCATGCAAACCACATCAAGTTCCTTCAAGTGTTTGTATAGATCTTCTCCCGATAAACCACTAAAAATAGGTAATAAATGAATCAACCCAGATTTTAATTCAAAAGTATTGTTATCACCTAAATTTAGAAAATTAATGCAGCAGGGTTGTTGAGCATCCATGGGCATGGCTAGTTCGCGAACGGTGCGGTTTGCTGCCATCCGTTCCATTTACTGCACTTGTTATTGTTGTTTCGTCTGTTTCCGTAGCCTTTTGGCTGTCTTTTCAATTTCAGGATTATATTGCAAATTTTCAAATTTATTCAAACGCATAATGTTTATAAACCGTTAAAAATTCCCCGGCAATGGCACCAAAATTTGGTACTACTGTCGCCTACAACCAAATTAAAAAGAAACCAACTTCTGTTGATACAAAATAATGTAGTAGTGGAAAATGGGTATCGTTCCCATGAGGAATTTTAATGGCAAAGATTGTACTAGTTCGAAACTAAAATCAATTAGCGAAAAAAAGGGGGGATTTCAATTTTCGTAAATTTAAAAGAGTAGAAATAACAAAAATCGGAAATTGACAAAAGTAAGTAGATCTGAAAATTTAATAGACAAACTTTGGTCTCCGGTCACCGATATTATCACGCTAATATAGATCCTTGATATAAAATTCAATTCATCAATAAACATTCATTAGGGGATGTTTTCTTGTAAGTGTAAATGAATAAAAACATGTATTATACACATTCTTATCAACCAATAAACTATATACGATTGTATGTTCAATTGATTGATAACATTAAGAATTAAGAAACCAATGAACAAGATAATACATGTACGACATGCAATTAATCTAGTTGAATGTCTTCTTAGAATTTCCCACTCTAACGTAAAGAAGGTAATCCTAATCACTATTTGTGGTTAACAAAACTAAACGTCATATTTCATTAATCTAGCTATTGAACAAATCAATTCCTAGTTGCGCACCTAAAATCAATCAATTTAATTAGAGAAAGTAATTCGGAAGACACTCAATGTTCATTAACGAAATAAACTTTACTGAAACATCTCACACATAATAGATGATAACATGGTTTCCCGAAACCAAGAAAAGAAGTTTAGCTACTCATAATGGAATTGAAAATAAAAGAAATAACAAAACACATTGTCTCCATCCCAGGTCTTTCTAGAAAATCCAAAAATATGTAGAAAAATACTACAGAAATTTGAAGCTAACTATGGCTGTCGAAAGCAAGAGGAAAAACTTTAGAAAAACGTAAAACACTACTCCTAAAGTGGATGCGTGAACAGTAACGCAAATCCCCTTTTTAATTCCTCCCGATCCCTTCCTTTTCCATCCTCTCTTACAGATCATATCTTCCATATGTTTAGATTGTGAATCTCTATCAATCTGATCTTAAAAGATTATGGGAATCTAAAACAAATCATATTTAAATTTGAAAGTAGATCTGTTGATTTTTCCTTTCATCCTTGCACATGGCCACGTCTAGTCATGAATTTGCTACCAACCTAGAATTTCGGATTTCTTTGTTTCTTTTGCATCTTTTTAACTCAATCTCATCTCCCAAGTGTTGGAAATCATCTGAAAACAATTAAGACACAAAGCCATCAATTTTGAATAATAATTGCAACATATGAGAGATATTTTATATCAAATAAGTGCAAAATGACAACTTAACAAAGCATGAGTGGAACTTGAATCTAGTAATAAGATCAAGTGTTTGCACTCAGATAATGGAGGTGGATATACTGGCAAAGAATTTGATGAATTCTACAAGCAAGAAGGCATCAAAAGGTAGTTCACGACTGCATACACTTATAATAAAAATGGAGTAGTAGAGCAGACGAATAGAACTCTGTTGGAAAGAACAAGAGTAATGTTAAGAGCTGCAAACTTAGATAAAAAAATTCTAGGCAGAAGCAGTCAATATTGCTTGTAATATGGTGAATCAAACTTCATCAACTGCAATTAAGTTAAAGACACCGATGGAGATGTAGACTGGTAAACCAGTGGATTATTTCAACCTCCATATATTTGGAAGTCTTGCCTATGTGATGTTCAATGCCCAAGAAACTACAAAGTTTGATCCAAAATCTAGAACATGTATTTTCTTGGGACATGCTGAAAAAGGGGTATCCTTTGTAGGATCCCGTTACCTATAAGATTTTTATCAGTAGAGATGTTATTTTCTTAGAAGAAAATGATCAAGAGTGAATAGAAGATGCTAACACTTCAAAAGAGAATTTAGAGACTATAATAGTATAGGCAGAAAGGGAATTTGATCAAAATGATTCTTCTAAAGCTACACCAGAGCACGAGGATCAAGAACCAGTCGAATATGATGTTTCAGATACTTGGAGATCAACTCGCACAAAAGGAGCACCGAGCTGACACTTAGATAATATTATGGAGAGCAATATTGTATACTATCTTTTAACTGAGGACAGAGAGCCATCAACTTTTCAAGAAACAATGAATAGTTCAGATGCATGTCAGTAGATGGTAGTAATGCAGGAAGAAATTGAAGCTCTGCATAAGAATAAGACATGGGAGCTGGTATCACTACCATAAAGAAGAAACTCTATTAGAAATAAATGGGTTTATAACATCAAGCGGAGTGGTAACGATCAAGTAGAGCGATATCATGCTAGATTGGTGGTAAAAGGATGTGCTTAGAAGGAAGGAATTGACTTCAATGACATATTTTCTCCAGTGGTTCGAGTAGTCCTGATGATGTGTGCTACATTTGACTTGCATCTTGAGCAGTTAGATGTGAAAGTTGTATTTCTTCATGGAGATCTTGAAGAAGAAATTTATATGCTCCAGCTAAAAGATTTTAAAGAAAAAGGGAAAGAGAACTTAGTTTGCTAGTTTAACAAATCTTTGTATGGTTTAAAATAGGTGCTGAGGTTTTGGTATAAGAGATTTGATTCCTTCATCATGAGCCTTGGATACAGCAGACTGAATGTAGTCCCTTTTGCATATTTCAAAAGTTTTGAGAAAGATGATTTTATATTCTTGTTGTTGCATATAGACCATATGTTGATAGCAAGCCCCAATAATAATCGTATCAAAGAATTGAAGGCACAATTAGCTAGGGAATTTGAAATGAAAGGTTTGAGAGCAACAAACAAGATTTTAGGGATGCAAATTCATCGAGACAAAAATAATAGGAAGATCTGGCTTTTTCAGAAAAATTATGTTAAGTCATTAATTTGAACTTATTTGATACTTAATTATCTTTAATGTGTTGAAATTATTATATGAAATTAATGGAATTATCTTATAATTGTTTATAGATGATTTTCAACACCTTTGAGATGAAATTGAATCAAAATGATGAAAAATAAATGAAGAAAATCTGAAATTCCAAATCTGGCAGCAATTCAGTCACTAGACGTGGCTATGTCTAAGGATGGAATAAATCTGCAGATCTAATTTCAAAAGTCAAATTCAAGATTCTCACAATCTTTGAAGATTATATTG
Source organism: Erythroxylum rotundifolium (assembly GCA_027563915.1). Lineage (NCBI taxonomy): Eukaryota > Viridiplantae > Streptophyta > Magnoliopsida > Malpighiales > Erythroxylaceae > Erythroxylum > Erythroxylum rotundifolium. The sequence goes on along the minus strand of JAOSBO010209905.1, from coordinate 302 downwards.
CCATCTTTCAAGGGGATTGACCACCTGAAATTAAGGGATACAATATCGAACGAGAATCAAGAAAAGATAGGAGAGAAATCAAAAGAAGAAGCATAAAAGGAGGAAGAATTACTGCTCACGCAGCCTAGCTTAGAGATTTTCGTTCAGCTGTTTTCTTTCAGTCTTTTATGTTTTCTGCACTTCTTCCTTTAGTATTTTCGTATTTTTCAGTAAAGGACTAGGGTTGGAGACTTTATGCTTTGTTATTTCTTTCGTTTTCAATTCTAGCATGAGTAGCTAAACTTTTTGTCTTGGTTGAGGGG
>JAOSBO010209898.1:0-16518 GCA_027563915.1 Erythroxylum rotundifolium | reverse complement strand
TGATGACCTCGTCAGATGATCAATAATAACCCATATGGCATTATGCTTCCTACTGGTTTTGGGCAAACCCATCAGAAAGTCCATTGTCACACTTTGCCACTTCCATTCAATGGTCTTAACTTTCCTGAAGGTGCCTGGTGTTCAGCCTTGACTTGCTGACACATTAGACACTTACTTGTATATTCTACTACATCCCTTTTCATGCCTTTCCACTAGAAATGCTCTCTCAATCCCTGTACATCTTGGTGCTACCTAGGTGTACAGCATAAGGCATGTTGTGTGCTTGATCCACCATCTCATCCTTCACCTCCTTGACATTTAGAGTACAAAGTCTTCTTCCTACAACCATGAGTCGATCATCCCTCATTACTACTTCATACTTCTTGCCATTCTGAATTTCTTCTCGGAGCTTGCTTAATTCTGCATCCTGTACTTGTAACTCCCTAACCTTCTCTCTGAGTATCGGTCTCACTCTGAAAGTAGCAACCACACACTCAAGTTCCTCCTGTTTCAAACTTATTCTAAGCTTAGCCATCTCTTCCAATAAAGGAAGATAAACTGTTTGAACTTGGGCTATTGAAGACTTCCTACTCAAGGCATCAACTACCACATTTGCCCTTCTTGGATGATACTCAATCAACAAATCATAATTCTTAATTAGCTCTAACCATCTTCTCTATCTCAAATTCAGTTCTTTCTAACTCAATAGACACTTGAGACTTTTGTGATGCATAAAGTTTTTCATCTAAACTCTGTACAGATAATCTCTCCAAATCTTCAAGGCAAAAATCATTGCTGTCAATTCCAAATCATAGGTTGGATAATTCAACTTATATGACTTTAGTTGCCGTGAAGCTTAAGCTATCACCCGATCTCCCTACATCAACACACAACCCAAACCCTTTCTTGAAGCATCTCTATACACTGTATAACCCTCATCTCCAGTGGGCAAAATAAAAACTGGAGCACTTGTTAATCTGCTCTTGAGCTCCTCAAAGCTTTTCTGACATTCCTCGCTCTAGATATATTTCTAATTCTTCCTCAATAACTTGGGTCATCAGTACAGCAATCATAGAAAATCCTTTAACTAATCTCCTATAATATCCTGCCAGACCCAAAGAACTCCTCACTTCTGCTACTGTCTTTGGTGCATGTCAATTTATCACAGCTTCAACCTTTCTTGGATCAATATGTACCCATCTTTAAAAATCACATGTAAAGGAATATCACCTAATGAAGCCAAAATTAACACTTGCTAAACTTAGCATATGGCTTCTTCTCCCTCTTGGAATAAACCAGAATGTCATCGATAAACACTATGACAAACTGATCTAGATACTCCTTGAAGACCCTAGTGATGAGATCCATAAAAGCAGCTGGAGCATTGGTCAATCCAAAAGGCATGCCTAAAAACTCGTAATGTCCATACCGTGTCCTGAAGGCTGTCTTGTTTACACCAAACTCCCTGATTCTGAGCTGATGATAACCTGACCTGAGATCAATCTTGGAAAAGAGCCTTACTCCTTACAGCTGGCCAAATAGATCATCAATCTGAGGCAGAGGATACCTATTCTTGACAGTCACCCTGTTGAGTCTCCGATAATCAATGTACATCCGCCATATTCCATCCTTTTTCTTAACAAACAGAACTGGCGGCCCCTATGGTTACGAACTCGGCCTTATGTACCCCTTCTCTAACAGTTCCTCCAACTGTTCCTTAAGCTCCCTCAACTTAGATGGAGCCATTCTATATGGTGGTATAGAAATAGGGGCAATTCTAGGAATCAAGTCAATGGCAAATGTGATTTCTCTCACTAGTGGCAAACTAGGTAAGTTTTCTGGGAACACATCAGGAAATTTCCTTACAATTGGAAAATCCTCTAACCTCCTTTCATTCACATCAGCATCCAAAATATGAGCCAAGAAGGCTCACACCCCTTTTTCATCATCCTGTCAGCTAGCAAAGCATAAATAATTTTTGGCGATGGTACTCACCTGTCCCCCTTGAAAATCACCTTCTCTTCGTTGCCCAAATCAAATTCCACTTCCTTAAGGTCATAATCCAACTTCGCTTGATACTTCTTCATAACATTCATTCCAAGTATAACATTTAAGCCCTTTAGGTCTAGAGGTAGAAGGGTCACTACTAGTCTAGCACCGTCAATGAAGAGTTCACAACCTTTATATACTTGACTGATTATCACATTCCTCCTTAAAGGTGTACTAACAAGCAAAGGACTATTCAAAGGTACTGAATTCACACCATGTCAAATCATACTTGTAGAAACAAATGAATGCGTGGAGCCAGAATCAATCAAAACATATACTTTAAAATTAAGTAACTGAGCCATACCCATGACAACTTCAGGTGTGGCTGCAGCTTCCTCCCTTGTTATGACAAACACCCTTGCCTATGCCTGACCGCTTGGCCTTCCTGAAGGAATAACTTTCCTTACAGCTCCAGAACTGCCCACCTCAGTAACTAGTCTGGTTCCCATTGTTTCTACTCTCCTTGGGGCTTGCAACCTTCTCTCCACATCGAAAGCATGCCCCCAGTAACTTGAAGCATTCTCCTTAGTGAAGTTTCCCACAATACTCACATTGGTGGCTTGTGTATCTACTCCTCCCCGTCCTTCCAGTGCCTCCCACATTTAAGGCTTGCCCTGAAACTACCTTTGCCTGCTTGTTCTTAATAGAACTGCTACTTCCCACTTCACTCTTTGTGTGGTAACTCTGTGTACTCATCCCCTTCTTAGAAGACTGCTCCCTATTCTTCCTCTTCTTGCTCACTTCATTTCTTATATTCTCTAGTTTTCACTTTGTTCCTTATATTCTCCAGTTTTTCAGCTTGGAGTGCAGCATCTACCAACTACTGGTAGTCACAGAAATCATGGATCAAGACTTTCTCTTTGATCCCCAAATGGAGCCCTCCCTCAAACTTACAACACTTATCTTCCTCATTCGCCACAATGTTAGCTGCATATCTAGAAAGCTGTGTGAACTTCAGCTCATACTCACTCACACTCATGTCCCTCTGTGTGAGATTGAGAAATTCTCTGGCCTTCTCTTGAATAGAGACCCTTGAGAAGTATTTCCTCCTGAAAGCTTCCGAAAAGTCTCTCCATGACAATACCGGAGGCATATCCTGACTGTGGGGTACTGATTCCTACTAATGAAGTGCTTCCTCCTGTAGCAAGTTTACTACATAATCTAAATTCGCCTCATCTGAGCAATTCATCTAAATCAGAACCCTCTCGGTCCTCTTCAACCAGGTTTCAGCCTCTTTCGGATTTGTAGTTCTGTTAAAACCTACTGCTCCATACTTGCGAAGCTTGTCATATTGTCCACTTCTATCTACTGAAGCTTGCATTGGGACTTGTGACCCTTGGCCCATGGCATATGAGAAAGCCTGAGAAAAGGCTTGAAAGATTCGGGGATCCATGAGGTTTGTTTGAGGCATAGGAGAAGGCAGTGGCACTTCATGCTACATACTACGTGCCTCAGAATCTAGAGCAGAATGTGTCCCAGCTTCTTGTGGGACATAGGATTCATCCGTGCTCCCTTGGCGAGAGTGAGATCAAGTCATAGCTCCTCGAGTTCTCTTTCGAGGCGGCATATTCACTCCTTCAATTTAAAACCATCAAAACCTTTAGTTCATGCAAAACAATTTTCAAAGTATGCAAAATAGTTCAAATCATATAAAACAATTTCAAATCATGTAAAACAATTTCAAATCGTGTGAAACTATTCGAAACAATGCAAGCTATTCATTTAAAGCGATGCATGTTCATTTCATGTCCTAAACTACCCATTTCATGCCTAAACCTAGTCATACACCTAGACCAAAACCTAGTTGGTTTGATACCACAACATGTTGGACCCTGTTTTCGGAGTCTAATATCGGATATGGGATCGTGAAGCTTGAGCGCAGAGGCAGGTTTATAATTTGGAAATTTAAAAGAAAAGTCCTTTAAAAGCAAAAATTGTCGCGATGAACATATTGGAAAAATCCCCTAGAACCTTAGGGAATTTTATGCCCCGACGAGTGATTGAACTTTGCCACGGTAAGCATAAAATTTTATCTTCACCGTGGTGAACTCACCACGCCTACAGGTTAATTACGCCACGGTGAACTCTTGACTTCGCCGCAGCAAAAACCCCTATGGCAGAACTCACAACCCAAACTACTTATCTTACTAGAATGCAAATTTAAAATCCTTCAATCACATTCATCAATTCAACCCAAAACCAAAATGGATAAGAACATAATCCACAAAAAATTTCTCAAAATCTTAATCTCATTTCCATTATTGACTACTTTGTGAAAATATGAAAAAATCATAGACAAAACCAAATACATACTTCATTAATATCAAAAGTAAGAGTTTTACAAAGGTTTAGTGGCATTTCAAGTCATAATACATCATTTACTTCATAATCCAAAAATACAAAAGTTACTCGAAATGTAGTTAAACCCTTAAATTCCCAAAACCTAACTCAAAATTCAAAAGTATGCAAACTCGAAGTGATGTCGTAACCCTTGACTACTCGATCTCTTGCTCCTCACCTGAAGATGGGACAAAATTGGGAGGGGATGAGCTTAAAGCTCGTGGATAACAGATTCATAATCGAGAAACAAGCAAAAACCATTTTTAAAACTCATTGCCATTATACATTTTGGAAACCATAATAATTTCGCATGAAAAATCACCAAACATTTATTTCTCAAAATTCTCACTTTATCAAACAGTTCATGAGCAATTATAAATCATGTATGCATCAAACTTGCTAACATTTCAAAAGCACATTAGCACATGAGAATGGTTTGGGTAAATCCATAAACATGACGAACTACAGATTTCCACTTAATGGTCCTATGTAGTCGTAAAACTTGACGTACTATCATAATTCTACATGGTGGTCTTACATAGATGTAAACATGAGGGAGTCTATGAAGGAGCTTCGTGCCACTTGAGGGCAGGTAGTAGAAGCCTTTTCTTGGTCAGCGTGCACGTAACATTCTTGAATGGATAACACCAAACCCACATAACATGTAATTCATGAATCGAAAACAATTTTTGCAAATGGCACTTTGTTGGAAACTTGTTTTTCAAGCACATGAGATATTTCAAAAAAAACATTTCTGAAAACCTGATTTCATAAACTTGCATCTTTTCAAAAAGAATCATTTTTAAAATCTTTTCATAAATCATTAACACAATTTACGTAACAAACATATAACAATTTCACAATCCAACCAATAGCAAATAAATGCAACATCTATGATGCAATTGAAACCATTAAGCTTCCTTGATTCAAAGAAAGCAATGAGTGGCTTATTTACTCTATTATAAAAATGTACCCACCTTGAATTACTTGCTTATAAACTTTCTTAGGGATGTCTTTGCTCTTGCTCCTCTTGCCTCTCTTGCCTCGCTTGATTTCCTTAAACAATAACCAAAATTCCATTCAATTTGGTTTAGAAATCAGAAAGTCATAGCTCAACAATTCAAACTATTTCTCATGCTGAAACAAAATTTTATGTTCAAATTCCATCCCAAAATTGGAATGCTTAGAGATTGAATTTAGACTCGATTCCTAGATACAATTTGTAATCCTATGTCTCTAGTTTACACAAAATAAAAAATGATCTCATTTGGATAACTACACAAAAATTTATGCCTAAAATATGAAAGCATGTTCTGTCCTTGAAAGTTGAGTTCGCCGCGGTAAAACCCAGAAGTTCGCTGCGGCGAAATTATCCAGAAACCTATTCCGAGAACATGTTTTGGTACATTTTTCCTCCTTTTTACTTCCCACCTTTCACATATAACCCATCTTAATACTAACCCATCTTTCCTACTTCATTTCCCAACCTAATATCATTCACAACAAATTCAAAATCTACTTTTGATCATTAACCAAACACAAGCATTCACATAAACCATTCATCAACAACTTCCTACACATATTCACTTTATTTTCACTTCTAACCAACCCTAAATATGCTTCATCTAACAATCAAGAAGAGTTAATGCTCATACTTACTTGTTTTAACCTTAAATCTTCAAGCCCTAGTTGTTTTTCTCTTCTTTCTCCACTTCTCTTTCTCTCTTCTTTCATTCACATACAAGACTACAATTACTTCTTATCTTTTTATACCTTTAATGAATGTAGAATTTCCAATTTCCCTTCCATTATACCCAATGTCTATTTAAACTTAAGTGGTCTTCCAAAAATTCCCTTGTATCAACTTACAACATTAATACTCTAATTCCATCATTCCATGAAATAAATCCTCCCAAACTTGATATAATAATTAAACTCAAAATAAAATTATTTATCTAGCAAGACCACAAAATTTAATCAAATCATGCTTAATAAAATAAATAAATAAAAATTTGGGGCCCAATATTGAGCCTGTGTTTGTTGTAGATTAGAGGTTTCATGATTTATAAAGTACTCAACCACCAACAAGCCTTTGTTGATGCTTATGTACAACCCAAAAGCCTAATTTTAAAACTATATAAGGCAAAATTAAAAGGAAAAGTTAGCAAGAGGCTCGAAAACCATAATTTGACAACCTAGAAAGAGTGAAGAATAAACAAGGAGAGGTATTCAAAGTGGATTTCCTTCAATCTAAAGCATTTTTTTAAAAATTGTAAATTAGATTAAGCCATTAAAGGAAATAAAAAGTGTTACAAGCAAAACTATCCCATCAAATGAATAGGTTAACTAACCATCAAGGTAATATTATAAAGGATCAGACACAAGTGTAAAAGCTATTCATTAATCCCATGGTGACATAAGAATGGAGCTAATATGCATTTTATCTTGAAAAGTGACAATCTAAAGTGGATTTAATGAATAGTAAAGGGGATTTCATCATGTTTCTATTAATTTTATGTTTTTCCTTTATTTTTTATATTTTTTCCATGATTAGGAACTTGACATTATGGGTACCTAGATAAGGTGAACCTTGGGATGGATAGTGTGGTGACTTCAATTTAATTTAATTTATTCATTAATTTTATTGAGATTCAATTATATGTTCTTATTTATTCTTAAATTCATAGTGCCAGTATGTTAATTCATATGTAATTAAGATTGAAAATCATTTTTATAAATAGATCTAGCATAATTAAAACAAGTTACATGCAAACCTAGAGATAAGTTGACATAAATCTTCCATCTTAATGTCAAACTTAATAGTGTAATTTTTAAATCAATTAATGTAATTCTAAGAGTTTTAAGTATAACAAGATTTCAATTAATCGATTTAAGATTAGATGTCAATAGTATTAAGAAAAATATTAGTATAATTAAGGAATTTTCATAGTCTAATCAACTTTAGAATATATTGATGTGTGAAGTCATAATAACATGAGAATTATTAGGGGAATTCAAATTTTAGGTACCATAGTCTTTTTTTATTGTTTCTTTGTTTAATCTTCATTTTGGTTAATTAATTATGATGAATTTGTTTTAGTTTATAGTTCAAATTTTGAATTTGATTAATCATTATGACCTTAATTTGTTAGACTAGATAATAAAGAAAATGATTAGTGTTACTAATTCTAGTCCTCGTGAGAATGACTCATACTTGTCAATGCTAGCTATAGGTACACCATACATTTGCGATTAAAACTAAATCACCAAGTTTTTGATGTTTTTGTAGAGGATTGTAATATTAGAAAAACCTTATTTTTATTAATCTAGTCATTTTTTAGATAGCTTTTGTTTCTTTTCTTTTTATGATTATTTATTTTTCCTTGTAGCTCTCTTTATTGATTTTATGTTTGTGATTTTTTTTTTGTCCTTGTAGCTCTCTTTACTGATCTTATGTTTATGATTCATTTTCGCATTTGAGTATTCATTTTTATAACTATCAAACATAATGGAAGGATGAAGAGAACAATATTCTTAGGAGGATTATTGTATGTTATTACTTATAGCAGTGTTGGAAGCTTGGAACAAGAGGCATGGTGACACATATATGTAAACTAAAATGGTATACTTAATGTGCTGTTACATTTGTGATGGTGACCACTCTAATTATGAATGTCAAGCACAAATTTCATGGGGCAGCATCCAATTTGCATAGGGAACTAACCTCAAGGAACCCTATACAAGAATACTTATAATCTAAAGTGGAGCAGTTATCACAACTTTGCAGGAAATGCCTAATTCTTCCTAAGATTTATACAATAGTAACAAGAGGAGTATCAACATCTTAAGGATTTCCTAATAAAAATTGTTGCTTCAACAGAAGTTGTCCTCTATAAAAATAAAGGAACAGCCGTTTTATCCAAATATATTGAACCAAGTTTGAGGGAATAAGTGAATATGATAACTTTAAGGAGTGGGAAGGAGCTAGAGCTTGAAGAAAATGAATAAGTTGTTTTTTTCAAGAAGAGGGGCAAGATATGAAATATGAAGATGAAGAGGAGGAGCCTGTCGAGGAATTATCGACAGTCATCTTAATTGCAGAGGGCTCCTACTTGTCATAGAACTAACTTTCAGAGTCAATTGAAGTTCTAAGGGTTTTTATTATTCCTTTTATATTAACATATTGTTCTTAAAATTTTCATAAGTAGATTTGCTTGGTATTATTAATTTGATACCATATGTCCTTATCATATTACATTATGTGGCCTATTTACATGCTAATGAACCCTTATTTGAGAAGATAACTGGAAGTAAGCCACTGATTATAGATCCAAGTTAAAGAAGAATTTGCTAAGAATTCTAGCTAAAGGACCCATAAGGAAGCGCCGGTTAAGAGGCAACCCAATAATTAGGTGTTTTTATTTTGATTTTGTAGTTTATAGAATTTTCATTAGTAGCTTAGTTGTTTTTCTTAGTTTTCATTTTATGGTTTTAATTTTGTTACTTGAGTTGAGATTTGACAAAGCGTTGGAGTAAAGAAGATTTCATTGGCACTAGATGAATGTTAATGACATTGGACAAGGCTAAATATCTTTTGCTATTAAGGGAGTACCAGTTATCCTCACTTCCTCCCATTATTTTTTATATTTTTGTTGTTGTTGCATATTTTGTACATTGAAGGTAATATAAAAGTTAAGTATAGGAGAAGGACTTAGTTGCCAAGCTTGATAATTTTGTTATAATTAGCTTAATAATGACTAATTTAGATTTTTTCTCAAAATATGTTGATCAAGATGATTCATTTTGAGATTGGTTATGATTGGAATTTGATTTGTTTAGACCAAAAGTTATGAGTTTTGATGGTTAAGTTCATTTCAATTTAGTTCCTTAATTTTAAGAGTAGATGCTTAATTTACGCTATCATATTTTTATATATAATATGTGTAATGAGTTAAATGTGAATTTTTAAAGCATTTTATTACTTTCTCTATATATAGAAAAAGAAAAGATAAATAGTAGTATGTGACTAATCGAGAATAAAAAAATTCACTTTACTGGCTTTATACCAATAAAAGGTCAAAGTTAAAGAGTGGTGTTAGTAGCCATTTGAGATAGTGAAGTAGTTAAGTTACTAAGGTTACTCTCATGTCAAAAGGTTAGATGCCTTTTCAAACAAACTTCTAAATGCTCCTATGTTATTTAAAATTAGTTTTTTTTTCTAGTAAGGGGTATGTAAATGTTTAAAGTTTTAAAGTTTTTCTTATATATGTTCACTATATGCATTAAGTACAAATTGTGCGAATTAAGCTAAAATTTGAAGAATTGTAGAGTGAATTGGGTTAATTTATAATTTGAAATATGTAACTAAGTGCTTAACAATTCAATGAACTTTTAATTGAATAAATAATAGAGAATCTTGATGGATATCTTCTAAATGTTTCTCGAAGTTGTTTCTTATCAAGTTGAGAGTAATGAAATTTAAGCAAATACTTAAGTGTGATGGACCTTGATAAGTGCTTAATCTTCGTATTTTAGGTTTACATTTAATGCATTTCGCTTATTTATTTGAGCGTTTTTCTTGTTTTTGGTAATTAATTAGCTCATATTGTGTTTTTAGGTTATAATTAACTTATTTGGAGTAAAAGGAATAAATTGAATTAAGTTTGGGGTAATTTGACGCTATTTTGCCCAAGTTGAGAAGATGTTGGAAAAGTACATAGGCACCAACACACCCATATTGATGCTTATATATTTAACATGGACATGTTTTCACATAAAATAAGTGCTTTTAAAGTTTCAAAGTTACACAGTCACCAATATGCTTGTATTGACACCCGCGTTTGATAGTTGTGCATTAGTATATATTTTCCTCAGTATTTGGCACGTGTTTCTTGCATAATAGTTTATTATTGTGGCACTTTAGTATTCATTTTGTATGTTTTCATTTAGTTTAATCTTTCAATATTGTTCTTTTATATTTGATGTTAATTTAGGGTAATAATTGATCATTTTTATATAGGAATAAAGACTGACCAACTTGGAGATTAAGCTAAAGACCAAAGAGGAGAAGAGAAGAGGAAGCAAGGGAATCATGCCAATTCCCATGGTCGTGGGATGTTTTATACGAGAACATATGCGGGGTTCAATTATTGGACGATATAAGACATTAAACTCCTATGGAAGAAGAGGGACGTGATTTCTTTGTAGGGACGTGATACTTCTCTAGAGAAGAGCCTCCTTGAGTGAAAAATCCAAGTTTTGGGTCTTGAGGAAGGTGGAGATTCAAGGATCATCCATCAAGATTGGGAAAAAAGCACATCAACACCAGAATTTTCAGATTTTGGCAAAGAAGAGAAGGAGTTTTCTTTATTCAATTTTATGTCATTTTTATCTCTTCCAGTCATTGTAAGATGGAATATTTGAATGTTGGTGATGTTATTGAGACCACGAGTGGCTGATTCATTTTTAGAGATTTCTTTTGAACTATCTTGTTAAACTCCTATTTTATTGACTTGAGTAAAAGTTGTCTTTGATGATTGTTAATTATATTCATTACCTTACAACAAGTTGAGAGATTAAGTTGGGTTATTTATGTAGGATTGTACAACGAGAGTTGGTAACCTATAGACTTATATTCATCATGTTAATTGATTAGTTAGAAGAGAGATCTCAGCTAATTTAACCGATCACCCATATGATAGCTTAATAACTAGTTAAATTGGTAGAGTGATTGGGTAGATTGAGAGATTGCTTAATTAACTTCATTTAATTTGATTAGGGACAATTAATTTCACCTTGAGAGAGGGTAGTTAATATAATTGGACACCTTAGATGAGACACAATTTGATTAATAAAATAAAAGGGAGATAAGATTGGGAGAAAGTGATCTCTAAGTCATTAAAACCTTGAATTCCAATTTTTTTGCATTCTGGTATTTTCAATTATTCATTGTTAATTATTTAATTTTGGTTTAATTTTTCTGTTTATTTTCATTAAACAATTTCGTTTCTTAAACAAAGTGCAATCTGAATTAAGTGGTGTCTAGGCATCAATCCTTGTGGGATCAATAACCACTTTCTAACTACAAGTCACGACCCATATAATTATGATTTTTTAGCGTAAAACGAGTTGACTGTCTTGCAAAATTCAATCAATAGCGTTCACATTTTAAATATATGTTTATTATAGATTTAAGAGTTTTACGATTTTTAAATACATATCCACCAACACATCCATATACCACCTAGAAACCTAATTTTCAAATTATAAAGGTAAAATCAAGAGGAAAGTAAGGAGAAGGCTTAGGAAGCATAGTTTGATGACCTAAGATGGCAAAACGAACAAAAAACAAGCAAAAAGACTTATTCAGAGTGGATTTCATGACGATTAAAGGGGAGTTAATTATGTTTCTTTTAGTTTTTTATTTTTCCTTTACTTTGAATGTCATATCTTCTATGATTGGGAACTAAACTTTTTGGGTGCCTGGATAAGATGAACACTAGGATGGATAATGTAGTGACTTTCATTTAATTTAAATTTTAGTTTTATTGATAAACAATTACATATAATTAGTATTTTTGATATGATAATTGATATGTGATTTCATACGATTGAGATTGAGAAATCATTTATATAAATAGATCTAGCATAATTGAAAACAGTTGCATGTAAATATAAAGATAATCGACATAAATCTTCCAAATTAGAGTCAAATCTAATAGTGAAGTTGATAAATTGATTGATGCAAATTTAGATGTTTTCTTTAGAAAGAGATTTCAATTAATCAACCTAGGATTAAGTGTGAATAGTATTGAGAAAGATATTGACATAATATAGGAATTTTTATGGTATAAAGAAATTTAGATTAAATTCATGTGTGAAGTCATGATTGTATGAGAAGTCTTAAGGGAGTTTTGAATTCTGGGTACCATAGTCTTCTTTATTGTTTCATAGTTTAATCTTCATTCTATTTAATTAATTTGTTGAATTGTTTTAGTATATATTTTTAATTTTGAATTTGGTTAATCATCATCGCCATAATTTGTTATCCTATACAATAAAGAGATTATTAGTACTACTAATTCTAGTCCTCATATGATCGACCATACTTGTCATTTCTAGCTACAACTATATCGTGTGCTTGTAGTTAAAACTAAATTACCAGCAGTTATCACTATTTAAGACTTGAAGTAAACTCTTAAAAAATGGATTCTATGAGTAGTTAGTTAAAGGCTTTCCTAGTAATCAAGACACACTTGCCCAATTTATCAACACTTATGTTTATATGTTTCGCTCCAACAATCTCCAGTTAGTTAAAGGCTTTCCTAGTAATCAAGACACACTTGCCCAATTTATCAACACTTATGTTTATATGTTTCGCTCCAACAATCTCCCACATAAATTTATAGCATTTAAGTAAAAATAACTGGATAAGAAAATATACAATGAAACTAATTTTTTATTGTTATCCACACAATATAATACAAAGTGAGACACTTTCACTTCAATCTCTGTATAATCAATTTAGTAAATTTTTTGCTAATGAAAGGACACACTTGAAGAGTTTGGAGTGTGACTTTAGGTACTTGAAGAGTTCAGAGAGTGACTTTAGGTTCTTAAGTAGGGATGCCAATGGGTCAGCCCGTAACCTGGCCAAACCATAGGTCGTTTTGGAAGTAACGACTAGACTGGGTCGGGCTGGTTTTGACATTCCTATTCTTAAGTGTTCTTTGATGTTATATACATAGTGATTAATTTAAAAAAGGATAATTATCATCTAACTCAAATTCAAAACAAAAAGATTTCTATAAGAAAACAAGTTTTCTTGTTAGTGCTCTTTAACCAATTAAACTCAATAACATCCAAGTAATTAATTTAATTAATCATGAATATAATAATGAAATATCCTGTTTATTCATATTTTAATTTTCTATAAATGATATCAAAGAAAAATTAAATATGCATCTTAATTATAACCACTGTCAAATTAATTTGAAATTTAAGATTATGTTACATTAATTGTTTTATAAAGATGAAGCGGAGCCAAATAAGGAGGCTATGGAGCATAATAATCTAAATTCAATTAAAAGTTTATTTCTAATTACAATTAAACAAATCAATCTTAATTATTATAAAGTTATGATTTATTTAGAAACTTATATCTAAGTAATATTAAATTCATTCAAATTTATAATGTATATAAATATTTCTAAATTTGATTAATCACGTTATCTAATGCGTAAACTTGTACTCCAAAGTTTAAAAAGGAAAGTGTTTCATATATTTTTCTATTTTGCTGCCCTAAAACTTGACCTATGCTTTTTGGCCCAGATGGACTAAAAATGTGTCCATTTGTGTTGGCTCATTGGTGGTTTTGTGGTGGCCATTTACGCTAGTCTAAACTAACACAGACGAAAAAAGATTGGTGATCCATATGTATATCTGGCAGGAACAGAGGCTCATTCATTTGCTCCATTTGCCAGCCCACAGTAGGACACCTTTTAAGCCACTCACCATGCAATTAGAAGCAGGGACGGTGGAAACTTAGCGATGGCAGCGGTGAGATGAGACAAGGAGAAGGGCTGGAGAAGCAAGCAAGTGCAACGTCTCTCTCACTGGAACAAGCAACGACAGTGATAATGTGTTTTTAGCATGTGAAAAAGGGGTGTTTAATAAGTTCTACAGGTATGACGGATAGTTATTTTGTCAAAGTAAATTGTGTGTTCCTATATGTTGTATAAGTGAGTTAATCGTGAAGCACAGAGTAGGCGTTTGATAGGCCAATTTGGTGTTAAAAAGACATTCGACATGTTATATGATAATTTTTGTTGTCCTAAAATAAGATGTGATATAAGAGGGTGAGTAACACGTATATTTATAGTAGAACGATAAAATTTGGGATTTTACCATATGGATTATATACACCATTATTTGTACTAGTGAACCATATGTAAATATTTCTATGAACTTTGTGATAAGACTATGTAGCCCAGAGAAGAGTAAAGACTCTATATCTATGGTAATTGATAGGCTTTATAAGATGGAACTTAGTTGTTTGATTTTCCACTATTTTGGTGTCTCCTTCTCTACAGTAAAATTTGTAGCCTTTAAAGTAGTCGAGACATCTGAATAAATAGCAATGAGCGGAATGAGTATTCAATTTTTCTTTATAAGGATTACATTACCTCAGTTTGGCAGCCCCATACATGAATGTGTGCAAGGCTAGGTTTCCTTACTACTAGATAATAAGGTAAATTAGTCATGTTCTGCATTGACTTCTTCAAGTCCTTTAAGGTGTAGTTATGCCTTTCGACAACACAATTTTGCTCAGAACTACTCGGTATAGTAAACTAAGTCACTATACCAACTGATTCCATATATTTGGCAAACGTATCTTTTCAAGTCCTTAAACACTATGTTTTCCATGATATTCTCCTTCATGGTCATATCTAACAATATGGATAGATTTTTCCAATTGGTTCTCAGCATTTTAATCTTTAAGCAAGAACACATAACTATAACGGGAATAGCCAGTAGCAAACGTCAGAACACATTTAGAATTGCACAACGCAATTATATAAGGTCTCCCGATATCTATATGTATCAGACCGAACAAATCAGAAACACAAGTTGACCCTTCTTCCTTATTAGTCAACTTACCCCTGCAATAGTCAACATATGTTTCTAGCTCATCATAATCTAGAATTAAGAGAATGCTTTCCTTAATCAATGTCTCAACCCTATCTCTGGAAATGTGGCTTAAACTTTTATGTCACACCATGTTTGACTTTTCATTTATCAGGGTCCTTCATTTCATGACTTGTTTAGCAAGATATCAAGAAGCAGAAGACACATTTTATACAAATTATATGACAAGAAAGTTGCATCATTATGTTTTGCATTGAACAACAATTGTTCAACAGAAACATTAAATACAAAGCATTAACCTTCTTTGTCCAAAATTGATTTAAAAATCACATATAAAATGTGTCGTGTAAATCCAAAATGAACCTTACAATAAAGTTCAGTACATACATCCCTTATAGATATTTTTCTTCTTCTTCATTGCTATAAACCATCAGTTTCTCCTTTCCTTTATTTGACTTTATCCTAGATATGAACCGCAGTATCATGGAAGCACCATGATCAGATGCTCCATTTTATAGCCACCAAGTACTTATGCTACTATTGCAAATTAGATTCATAAAACAATAAGCCAAAAAGTCACCTAATGGTCACAGTCTTTCCTTCTAGGCATTATACTGCTGGGTACTTTATGTCCCTAGGACCTTTACTAGGAATGGATTGACCAACATCAATGTTTAGAGAAAAAAACTTTCTACCTTTGATTTTAGTGGGCTTCATCTTTGTCTTCCCTTTAGTTGCTTTGAGGGCTGTACGAGTAGCAATCTTGAGTTTCTCCTCTTCAGAAATACAATGGGCAATCAAAGCATTGAAGTCCCATTCCCCATCCAATGAATAATATATCATCACCCGATTACTAAACTCTAGAGGGAGTGTATTTAGAGTTTAGTGAAGTAGAAAGACATCAAAAAGAGGAATATTTAGCATCTTCAGTCTACTCTAAAGATGAATCATTCGTGATATTTACTCCATCACTCTCCCTTCTCTAGTATACCTAATGGAAAATAATTCTTTCATCAAGGCATTCATCTTAACATTATGTGAGATTGTGTACCTCTAGGAGACATTATCAAGAAATTCCTTCGCTATTTCTGTGTCTAAAAGTCTACTAAGCAGATGGTCAAGTATGGATCTCTTAATAGTCATAAGACATAATTTGTTAGACTGATCCCAGGTTGCATAAGCTGCTTTATGAGCTCTCACGCTCATGGATGTAGGTGGAGATGGCCTATCCTACTATATAGTCATATCAACCTCAGCTATCTTGATAGCATTCAATACATCTTTTGTTTACTTCTTTGTATTGAAACCAATCAGGGTTTCAATAGTGACACTGATATTGTCTCCAAAATGATAATGTTTAAATCAGCAAAAATGTAGTATAACAACGATACTTAAAGCTATTAAATAGTATCTTTACTAAGAATCCTCTCACACATGTTATGAAAAAACTATAGGCTTAATATATAATAAATGCAACTAGAA
>JAOSBO010209867.1:0-16527 GCA_027563915.1 Erythroxylum rotundifolium | reverse complement strand
AAATTAGTATTTAAGAAATAGGTGACTCGAACACCTAACCTGCCGCGTGTAAAGCGGTCGCTCTACCAATTGAGCTAATCTCTTTAAGGCCTTAGCGACTAATAAAAACCCTAAATTTTCATCTTAAGTGTATAAGCATTTAGGTATACCTAAACCTAAATTAATATTAAATATAAACATCATCTTTTGGGTTCTGCTAAAGCTCTATAACTTTAGTTCTAGAACCTTAGCTTGAAGACATAGGGCCTAAGGCAAAGCCCCCCCTAGCTTTTGCCACACTTAGAGCTTTTAGAATGTGTAAAAGAAGAATAGCCGGGAGAGAAATTCGAATTCTCATTCTTAATGCATGAAATTAATGTTCTAACCTATTGAACTATCCAGGCGGGGGTTTCTATAAAGACTTTTGCTCCATAATAAACGGCAAAAGTTTTATGTGGTAAAAACTCTTAAACTTTAGAGCCCAAACGACAACAATGAACTTTATTTTAAGTTAAAATACATTCATACTAAAGTCGAGCAATGTATTAAATATATTTAGGGTGGATACTCCGACTTGAACGGAGAACTTACTGTTCCACATACAGTCATTCTACCCATTGAATTATATCCACCTTTTAATTTTAGTTTAAACCATTGATTATATAAACAATATACTGATTTAAAAATCTGTTAAAAATTATATATACCTGTTTGACTTACTATGATATTTAAGGACTATGAGATTTGAACTCATATAATAATGATTAAAAGTCACATACTTTACCGTTAAGTTAAGCCCTCCTTTATTATGTCAAATATGTGGCAAAAACTCTAAAACTTTAAGGTCTGGACTACAGTTATATCATATATGTCTAGTAGTTAATTATTTAGAACTAAAAAAATTAGCCTTAGAAATTAAAGACATAAATATTATGTGGTAAAAGCCAGGGGGGCTTTGCCTTAGGTCTTTAGTACTATTACCTGTAAATTTTTCTACTTGTCTATATAATTTTATGCTGGAGTGGTTCGAACACCCAATTGTAAATACCAAAAATTTATGACTTACCTATTAGTCTACAGCATATCTTTTTTTTTACTAAAAAGCATAATATAAAAAGAGTGCGTTACAAACAAAACAAATACTATAAAACTATTTATATGTCGTATCTATTACTTAATACAAGAGCTCTATCTTGAAGTCTTCTAGCTCTTTCTATTATACCATCCACTTTTATGCATTCCGTGTTCTGATTCGCGGGCATATTAGTGGTTAATCTACCAAATCTGGTAGTATAAACTGAATTGTTTATCTCATTTTTAACGAGATTACAATCATTTCATAGACTAGTATATCTAGCCTCTCTAGCTCTATTTAATAAAGACGAAATAAGTTCCTTTTTGAGAAGACGGGTGTTTTCAGTACCTATTGGATACTTATGTTTATGTACAGCCTCCGCACTATCCACTAATTGACTTAATTCATTTGTTCTTATTAATAGAGGTTCACAACGATATTTGAAATACCTATGAAAATCTACTATTTTATCAAAATGTAGATGGGGATTATTACTTGGGTCAATTGGTATATTTAAGTAATTTGAGCCATTTAGTTCTATTATATCATTAATTCCAATTGAACTTCTAGATGGAAGATCTGGTAATATACTAAGAACTTCAGATTTATGTCAAATAAATTTATTATACATTTCAAATAAATCTTCTATTGATGATATATCATTATTATATATAAACATAATAGTCCTAGTTATAATAGAAATACCTATTTTTAAACGTCCAAGTCCTATCCTACATACACAGATACATATCCACAGATCTTTATAATAAGAAACAAAGGCGATTAACTTTTTATACTTTCTAACTGTAAGTAACATTATATACTTTAAAATTTTCATGTTCATATTTTATTTATTATTATCCTTATTATTTTAAATTACGTTATCTGATTGTAAAAACATAGCAAATATATTAGTATTAGCTTGGACATATTACAAGGTATTAACCTTATATTTATATATTGTGTCACTATTGACATAATATATAAATAGACATAGTATACAGGTGGTTATACTATGTCACTAATAATATAATATTTATACTCTGAAATATCATTAGAGTGAGGATGAGGGTGTAACATCGGAAGTAAGAATACAAGAATAATCTTATTACTCTTACTGAGATAAATCCGACTTGAACGGATATGATATAAAATCAAATAGTCCTAAGCTATTCATGTCTACCATTCCATCATTACCTCTTATATTAACTACCCCCCCCTTGCCTGGAATAAGATTTGAACTTACAACCTAAACATCTTCAGAGTTCCGCTCGACCAGATTGAGCTTCCCAGGCTTAAACATATAACCAAGTTTATAGGTGTGTATTTTGACTTGAGTGCATTTAGACACATATCTCTTTTATTATCATCATCTACTATAGGCAAAAACCCAAAATTTAGAATTTGTTGCAGCTTGAAGTATTTAATAAATATAAAATAATAAAAAGAGATTAGATTTTTTGCCACCCTGGAGATATTAGGACTCGATCCTAAAATAACGATATGCAAAATCGCAGTTTTACCAATTAAACTATATCCCCTTTAGAACTTAAACCATATAAGTGTCTTTTTGCTATTATATATGTTTTAAAATTATATATGTTTTAAAATAGACTTAGAGACTTAGTTACATATTTAAAATACAATAAAAAAAAATAATCAAACCCTATATTTTGTTTAACCCACTCGGGGTTCGAACCCGAGATGTGACGATGAAAAGGTCATGTCTTAACCACTTGACTAGTGGGTCTTATAATAAGAGTTTTATACCCGAGAAACGACTTGAACGTTTACGATATATTATCAATAAATCTTAAGTTTATCCTGTCTACCAATTCCAGCACTCGGGTAAGTAAATTAATAGTATACGTTCTAAACTTTAGGGCATAAGACACAAGTAGAAAATTTTGTCTCTCATCTCTTTATTTCTCTTATTTGTTTATGGTATATTCATTTATACTAAGGCTAGAGTGACTTGAACACTCACCTGAACTATCATGAGCAGTTTGCTCTACCAATTAAGCTACAGCCTTTTGTGTTATATGACATAATATATATATTTTATATATAACATTATCACTAATACAATAATAATAATAAATATTGTATTTTTATAGGTTTAGGGTAAACAGAGGCCCTTCTGCGCTTTTCCACACAAAGCTATGCCTCCTAAAAATTATTTAAGTTCTTTAAATGCGCATAAGAGTCGAACTTATATACATGTATCCGTAGTACAATGCTCTACCATTGAGCTAGCACATTTTATTAATTTTTTTAGATTTGTCTAAGCATGTTTAGGTTTGTCTTTTGATCTAGATAGATCTGGACATAAAAAACTATTAAGTGTTAAACTCCAATTACTGCTTTATATTTTCAATTATACAATATTTACCCTAAATCAAAAGACATAAAGTATTGTTAAATTATTTTTTTACTAATAAAATACTAGCAAAAATACTATATATAAGCCTCTAAGATGAATCGAACATCTATCAAAATATTAACAGTATTCCGCTCTACCATTGAGCTATAAAGGCTTTAAAACCATAAAATTAACTTTATGTATTCTTATTTAAAGTTTTAGGCCTAAGGCAAAAGCCCCCTCCCATACAAAAAATTTTAGGGCCTTAGGCAAAGCCCCTCTGGTCTTTGCCTGGCCTTTGCCCTAAGTTCTGTTTATTTTATAAAAGTATAGCATCATCTTATATTAACAAGCCTAGTGCAAGTATCGCACTTACTTATACCGATTACAAAACGGTCGCATTACTTTTATGCTAACCAGGCTTTAGGGTCTAAACCACAAGTTTTAGTTTTTAATATTGTTATATTTATATGTTAAATTTTATAATAAAAATATTACTTCTAAAATTATTAGCGGATTTTTGCCTTAAACCCAATATTCTTATTTAAGACTCGAACTTAAATCTAGATATTAGAAGTATCCTGCTCTACCATTGAGCTAATAAGAATTTTATTCTGTTTATATAATATATATATTATGTCTTACACTTCATATGTAAAAAATTAAGTTATTAACAAAATTAGTGTTTTCTACCTAAAAAAATTAAAAATCTTACAGTGAAAACCTATACAATATAAATATTCGTGATTATCTGTCACGTGTATTAAAGAGTATCCTAAAATAAGCTTCACGCCTATATGCATTCAGCATTTATCTTTAGCTAACGTAGTATTCCTGCCATGCCTATATGTATAATTATACTCTAGTTTAATAAAATTTTCATCTCTTTGGTGGATATAAACAACAGGTAAACCATAGGTTACCATACCTAACTCCTTTCGTACGAAAGGGCTATTCTTATTTTACTCTAATTTCCTCTAGAAGATAGAAACCATACTGTCTCACGACGTATTTAACCCAGCTCGTGTAGCTCTTTAATTGACGAACAGTCAAACCCTTCATGACTCCTGCATTCATGTGGATGAGCTAAGCCGACATCGAGGTGCCAAACTGCGCACTCAATTTGTACTCTCTGACGCAATTAGCCTGTTATCCCTAGCGTAGCTTTTTCATTAATCCAAGACCTTTCCTTCATGCATCTTGTGATCTTATGCCCTGCTTACGCAACTGATAGACATGTAAGTCAAACAGTAAAGCAAGATTAAGCCGTTAAACTTTAAAAATGTATATAAATACTTTATTAAAATATACTAAAAATATTAGCTACATATTAATAAAGCTGAGTTTTAAAACTAAAATTGTTTAAACCATGCATATCTATTTTCCATATAGTTAAAATCTTACCTCAAAAAAAAATTAAATCTAACTTAATAGATAAATAGTTGGATAAATAAAATATATATAATATAAAATAATACAAGAAATATAGGCCTTAGGCAAAAGCCCCCCTATGATTATCAAGTTTACTTAACTTTGGATACACCCAGGTACTTTTTATGGGATCTGTGCCCCGCATAAACTGTCTAATAGTAAGTGTTCCCATTATAGGTGTAACATATGCCTAGATTTGAACATTGTTAAGCTATAATATAACAGATACAATAAAGGTGTCTCAATTGTATCTTATCAACTACCTTATACGCTGTAATTGGTCATGTTATACTAAATTACTAAAAACAGTAAAGCTGCATAGGGTCTTCTCGTCTAACTAGAGGTAAACTGTATCTGCACAGCTATTCCAATTTCACCGAGTCAATCATTGAGACAGCTGTTGTATCGTTACATCATTCATGCAAGACCGCATTTAACGGCCAGGGTATTCCGCTACCTTAGGACCCTCATCGGTAAGGCCGCCATTGATTGGGGTATCCTTCAAACTCTTGCTTAGTGAGGTTACCACCTTACAAAAGAAATTCGTTAACCAGCCAACATTGGGCAGACATCACACTCAATACTTTGATTTTACATCTTATGCAAAGTGCTGTGTTTTAATTAAACAGTCGTACAACACCATTCTATGCCTCCTCTTCTTATATTATGGCGTAAAAAACCCCATAGTACAAAAATGGTACACCTTATCCCTAAGTTACGGTGTCATTTTGCCGAGTTCCTTAATGATTGTTATCTCTAACGCCTTTGTATACTCTACTTGCTTACTTGTGTTAGTATTTAGGTACGGTTATCTTATAACTTTTAATCTATAAAAATTATTATTATTGTTAATATTAAAGATTTTCCAGAACTATATTAAACAAAATATAGTTTTATATTCAATAAATTTAGTAATAATACAAACTAAAAAATTAGTTTGCGTTATAAAACATGACCCATTAATAATTCTTTTAAGATATTATCTTAGGGGCCGATTCAATCAAATCCCATAAGCTTAAGGCGAGGAAACATCAATATATTACCTATATATATTATACTAAACAATACGATTATTAATAATATTATCTAATTTATTATACTAAACAATACGATTATTAATAATATTATCTAATATATATATACTAAACAATATGATTTTTAATAATAAATGAATATTATTTTCCATTTTTTCGTTACTCATGTCAGCATTCTCTCTTGAGATCATCTTTTTAAACTGTCTTATACGATTTTCTTAAGGCAGGCAGGGGCAGACAAAAGTCCTCCTGCCCCCCTACACAAAAAATTTTTTAATCCTCCTCGTACATCTACCCGCAAAAAAATTTAAATCTAAAAAAACTTAATTCTTTTTGCAAAATAGCAACGAGTATTAACCGTGCGAAAATAAATATTTTAACTTTATTTTAACTTTAAATGCCGGTGGTTTAAATTATCCAATCTATTAAAGATTAAATATAAGATATACCCAATGTTCTGCTACCCTTTAAATAATATATTCAACTGTATGTATTATATATAGACAAGGTTTTAGTATATTATTTAGATCCGTTATATTTTCGGTGCTTTCAACTAAAGAATTGCTTCTATAAATCAGTGCTCTGTTACGAGGTCTTTAAAAAATGGCCGCTTCTAAGCCTATTTCCTGATTGTATATGAATAATACTCCCTTAATTTCACTTAATAATAATTTTGGAACTTTTAACACTTGTTCTGGGCTGTTTCCCTTTAGACATACAACCTTATCGTACTATGTCTGATAATTTAAAAACCATTACTGCCCTTCTGAGAGCAAATCCTCACTGATAAAATCTTCACGATCCCCCAATGTATGCATTTTCATATATATATATGATATATATATTAGTTGCCTGAGATCACAATTCTATACCTGCTGTAATGTATGGCTATTGCCTTTAAATCGCCTACTTATATAGGTTTCGCAGAAAACCAGCTATCCTAGTCAGATTTGTCTTTCACTTACTTACCACAATTCATTGGATACCTTTACAACGGTAAGCCATTCGAACCTTTATAGTCCTGATCATGGTAAGATCACTAGGCTTCGGGTCTAACATAAAACACTTATTCATTATTTAATAATTGGTTTATCTGAGTGTTAGAACACTTGCATATTATGTTAACTTGCTGACCCATTATGCAAAAGGTACGCTCTTATAATATTTTATTTGTTTTTGAGCTGCTTATAAAACTACTAATTCAGTATTTCCCTCACGGTACTCTTTCGCTATCGCGCATATACTATATTTAGTCTTAGAGAAAGGTTTCCCTAATATGTTTTCAAACAAATAATATTCGTTTTACTTTAAAGACTTTTCTACATCAATTATAAAAAGACATAGAATCTCATTTGATTTATATTCCTAAAGTTAATAAGATACTTCAGTTAACTTCGTTATTTACTTTGTGCTTTACCCTACAGATCTTAAAATCTGTTTTTGTATATGGCTGCTTAAATTCCTAATAATTTCTTTTCATACTTAAAACAATAGTTATTGTTATATTTAATTTATAATGCATATATTTATATATATACTATTTATCACTAATAATATTATTATGTTTATTCGGATTATTATGACTCGAACATAACTATTCCTCAACCCAAATGAGGCGCCTAACCAACCCGGCTCTAATCCGTTAATAATTTTAGCAAAATTATTACGATTTTTTATTTAAGGTTAAATTCCTACCAAAATATTATATTTATGTCAAAAACCTAGCGAGCTTTACAAGCCCACAAAACTTATATAATATCAGAGAATATCCGATTCGAACGGATGTGGTTATTAACCAAATAAGTTTCAAGCTTATCGCTATAGTCCACTCAGCCAATTCTCTTTAGAATGATATAAAAAAACATAATTTTTTTTTGTATAGCAAAGGCCTAGAGTTTTCGTCGTAAAAGGTTTAATACCTAAACAACTATATAATATATAGATAAAACTTAATTTTATGCTACATATAATATTAAAAAAGACATCATTAACGCGAATAATCCAGTTGCTTCTGAGAAAGCAAAACCAAGTATAGCGTAAGAAAATAATTGTCCTCTTAAAGAAGGATTTCTAGCTACACCTAATATTAATGCACCAAAAACTGTTCCAATACCTATACCTGCACCTATTAAACCTGTTGTGGCAAGTCCTGTACCTATTAATCTAGCTGCTTCTAACATAATTATAAAATATAATATTTTACGTTATTTGATTGGAAAAACACAGCAAATATATTAGTATTAGTTTTATTTTAAAATTTAAAGCCAAATATAGAGTAAAAAAGATTAAATATATTTTTTTTTATTTATATTAAATATAAAGTTAAATAAATATTGAATAAATTTAAGGCAAAAGCCTCGATGGGGTTTTTTACGACATAAAATAAAATATTCTAGCATAACGTCAAAGGCCCTATTGTTCGTTTAATCAAGATATAAATTTCTCAAGTGAAACTGATTCTATAACAATAGGCATTGAACTATGTAATATACCACATATTTCAGAACATTGACCAAAGAATGTTCCTTCTCTATTAACTAATACAGAAAGTTGGTTAAGTCTACCTGGGTATGCATCACATTTGATAGCAAGAGCAGGACAAGCATATGAATGTATTACGTCTCCGGATGAAACTATAAATCTAACATGTGTTAATTCGGGTAATATTACTCTGTTATCTACTTCTAACATTCTTAATCCTCCTTCTTCTAAATCAGATTCAGGTACTAAATAAGAATCAAATTCCAATTCTTCACCATCCTCGCTTAAAAAATCTGGATACTGGTAACTTCAATATCATTGGTGACCTTCAACAAAAACTGTCATAGAAGGATCTGTTACTTCATCCATTAAGTATAATAATTTAAAAGATGGAAAAGCAATAAGTATTAAAATTAAAGCAGGTGTTATTGTTCAAACCAATTCTATTAATGTACCATGATTAAGATATTTGTTACTTATAGGAGAGCTAGTATTAACATAGTTTCTAATTATAGATATCATTATTCAAGCAACTCCAAATAATATTATAACTAAATAAAACATGATATTATCATGTAATTCCACTAATGCTTCCATTTGAGGACTTGCACTATCTTGGAAGTAAACACCTCATGCTCTAGGTGCGTCACAATGTGTTGTAAAAATATTAAGTATATTGATCATTTAAATATATGTATATTATTAATATCTGTATAAGTTTAAGGCAAAGCCCCCTGGGCCTTTGTCATAGGTAAAATAGACCTTAACATTAAATCAAGAAACATAGAGCTTTAATACTAGATAATCATTATTTAGTAAGATTGGACTTTACTTATATGAAAAATATATTTACCTGTTTTTTAGATAAGCTTAAAGTAATACACAAGGTAAGAGACTATGATTTATTTAAATGTTTTTCAATGTAAAACAAAGAATCGCTATATAGATAAAGTAAAACCCTGTAGCATTACCCTTGATAATTTGCTGAGTATATATAAGAAATAAATCAATCAGCTATCATATATAAAAAAGTGCCAGAGAAGCGGAGGAGTTGAACCCCTAATTTTCGATCTGCAATCAAAACGTAATACCCTTTACTACACTTCTCTTATAGATAAAATAAGTTTATGCCTAAGGCAAAAGCCCCTAAAGGTTTGTTATCATTTAAACTAATAATCTTGGAAAAAATATTGGACACGTATGTTTTACTATTAAACACGGTTACGAAATTGATACCTTGAGTATTGTAAGATTTTGTTTTTCCATAGAACCTTATGTGCGGACGAAGGATTTGAACCTCCATATTCTGGTCATGAGCCAACTATGTTACCATTACATTAACCCGCATTATTAAAGTATGGGTATAGAGCCTTTACTTGATCTTTGCCGAGTATTTGCCACACACATATATAAACATTTATTTTTAAATTTTATAGGAAGAAAAGGAATTGAACCTTCGACAGCCTTGGCTATTGAGTTTACAGCTCAACCCATCATACCAACAAATGGAACCTTCCTTTTTTTTTTTGTATTTAATTTTAATTAAACCCGTGCAATTTCCACTACACGAACCGTATTTCGACTTAACACTAATTAAGGTCACGCATACGAAAACTTTTTAAAAAGGCCTACTAATATTTAAGCGAGGTTTACTTGTTAAAAAGCCAAACTTATTGCGCATACCCCTTTCAGCGCCTGACGAGTGGTTAGTACCTAACTGAGATTAAATCCACCGTGATGTGGTAACTCACGATTACTAGTAATTCCTTTTTCATGTAGCCGAGTTTCAGACTACAATCTATGTTATACTCTTATTTAAGGATTAATTTAAATTTGCATTTTTATTTCCCTTTGTTTAGAGTTATGTGGCACGTCTATAGCCCACAATATTAAGGTCATGATGATTTGTCTTAATCCCTATTATAAAACCACAATATGTGCGGTAAACTACTCCATATTAAGTAAATGAAATAAGGGCTTACGCTAATTTAATGAACCTAATCACAGTCTCACGACATTAACTAAAGACAACCGTGCAACGCTTGTGTTATTAATCGAATCAATTTTACTTTATTGATTAATACATTCAAATTGTGGTAAGGTTATTCGAGGATCATCGAATTAAATAACATACTTCACTACTGTTTTCAGAAACGGTCTAATGATTTCAGTTCCTGCGTTGCCGCATTACTCTTGAGGTGGAATGCTTACACTTTAATTTATACACTACATTACTATAATATATAACACTCATAATTTTCTGCCTGGACTACTAGGGTATCTAATCCTATTTGCTACCCAGGCCTTCGTCCCTCAATGTCAGTTTATCTATAGAAGCCTGTATTTACCGTTATCATTTAAACCAGTATTATAAAATTTCATCTCTACTCCGGCGGCTTTAACATTTACCTCTCACATAAAACTCTAGCATATTCCGTTCCTTTATAAGGCTAGAATTGCAATCTAGGTACCCTTTAAACCTAATAAAGATGAATAACACTCGTCTTACTTGTATTGCCGCGACTGCTGGCACAAGATTTAGTCAAGACTTGTAAATAATAAGTTGTCATTATCAGTTTACTATTTAGAAATTAATAAAACATAGTCCTTTATTCATGTAAATACAAAGATCTAGCCCACAAACCGATGACCTATAAGCCAAAAGCCTACAAGCCAAAGACTTACAAACCAAATACTTTACCTACATTACCTTCAACCAAATGGCTGGTTCAGCCGTTAGGCTATTGACCAATATTCCTCACTGCTGTACTATACATATTGGGGTTTTTTCAGACCCAATGTGACCAATAAACCTCTAAGTTATGGCTACAAGATAAAGCTAGCTAGATAATTACACTAGCTAATACTACCTGTCAATGTTATGAGTATCTTAAAGCAGAAAACATAAGATTAGCTTTCCTAATATTAGTTTTTGGAGCCAAAACCTTTATAGTTTAGACCCTATAACTATAAGTCATTTAAACTTTACTTTAAGGAAACCATAACATTTAATACTCACCTTTACACCACTTTATCCGTTATAATATTTTTATATTACTAATTGGTTGCATTCTCCCCAATAAAGTCGTAATATTAGATATTAATACGAATAACGTACGATTAGCATGTGTCAAGCCTTTGGACAGCGTTCAATCAGAGCCATCATCAAACTCATCTATCACTATTAATATAATATTTGTAAACTTTGACAATAATTGAATTTCTATGTCTAGTCCTAGAATTTTATTACTATAACGGGTTTTGTCTTAGATATTAACACACTAAAGATCTTTGACTAACATTTACCTGTAGATTATAATTTGATTCTTCAACGACTTGAACGTTGAACATGCTCTTATCAAAAGCACACTTTACCTATTAAGCTAAAGAACCAATAAAAGTATAAGATTATATCGTTTAAGTTCTACAATCTCATAGTTTTATTTTGTATATTGTATATTACAAGAGTACTCAGACTCGAACTGAGAATTAAAAGTTTGAAGCTTTTTGCTTTGCCAATTAAACTACACTCTTAAAAAAGATATAAATTAAATAGTAAAATCTGTGTTAGTGGCAAAAACTCTAGGGCCTAAGGCAAAGCCCCCCAGGCCTAAGGCAAAGCCCCCCAGGCCTTTGCCTGGCCTTTGCCCTAGGTAAAGTTTTATAATTAAAATCCTATATATTCACTAATTGTACCTTAATTAGTCTATATATTTTACACGGAAAAAGATGGATTTGAACCATCAGGTGTAATAACACAATATTTAGCAAATATCTCGCCCTACCTATAGCAATTTTTCCTTTTTATCTTAATTTTTACAATATGGCAGACTTTATGCCTTAAACTAAACTTTAATTGTTTAAACTATATACAAGATTTAATTGATTTTATTAATCAATATATTAAAGTTATAAGGTCTAGATACTATCGAGTTAAGTCGGCTACGATCCGACATCTCTTTTCTTGACAAGAAAATACTTTACCAATTAAGTTATTAACCCTCAATATATAAGCTATTAGTGATCGCAAGATATATAATAAATATTATTTTATATGTTAATAAAATTTAAATTAAACACTTTGCTTAAATTTGTTTAAATATGTATAGGTATGTCAAAATATATGAAAATCAAAATACATACCTAAACACGCTTCAACAGGAGGGCCCTTGCCCTCCTGCCCCACCTTCATACACTTGGATATATACATCTTCAAATACTTCTAAGTATCATATAACTTAGAATATGAATATTTATAATTTAGCTATAATTTTTACAACCAACTGAATTCGAATCAGTACACTTCGATTGGAAGTCGAACGGTCTACCATTAACCTATGGTTGTTTTTTTTTTTTTGTTTTAATCGTATTGAAAAAAAAATATATATCGGGGAGAAAATATATATTATTAATTATTTTTAGATAAGTATGTTGTAGGGGGGTATGGGAATATTAAAGGTTAAACTAAGATATTACGGTAACATTAATTTTATACGTTTTCTGGGATTTACTCTCCGTCTGAATCAACTTCTTTATTTGAATCTCTTTCATCGTCCGCCTCCATTGCAGCGTCTGAGTCCACTCCATTATTTGAACCCCTTCCGTTATCTGGGTTCAATAGAGGAACTGAATCAGAGTCACTATCTGAACTCATATCGGTATCTGAATACCCTAATTCACGAGAAGTATATAGCTTACCTAACAACTCTTCAGCTGCATCAGTAGTAACAGCCAGATAATCTGCTGCTTTATTAACTGAATCCGCTAAATGAGTACGATCGTAACCATTCGGATTATCGTTAACCAAGTTTAAAGCTTGTTTAACGACGTTTCTAGCCTCCTCAATTTCAAGGCTAGCATCAAGAAGACTTTGATCACTTTTGTGATCCTCTAGACGTAGTTTGTCTAGATCTTCGTTAACCCCATCTAGGGTTAACGTAATGTGAGAAACCTTATCTTGAATACGACTTTCTACTTTCCTTTCCTTTTCTATTTTCTTTTCTCTAGAATCGATATTTGAAGAACTAGAACTAGAAATTTCTCCCCCACTTTCTGAGTTAAATGCTTCACCCATCACTACGTCAGACTGTTGTATCCCCATACCCCCTGAAACCTCATTATCTCCAGTTGATTTAAATATATTATCAAATATTTCAGCTAACACTGGTATAGCTGGTAAATAGCTTGATTTAAAAAAATGTAGATCATTAACTACATCACCACTTATCATTTCAATTATATCTACAATTGCTTGAAAGATTATAGGTAACATCATATAAACTAATATACAAATAAATAAAATAAGAAAAATAAATGAAACAATAAATAAAGTTTTAATTATAACTTTAATAACATCAACTAAACGTAATGGTACTATTATATAATTAAATATATATGAGAATTTTGCATATAACCATGCTTTAGCTAAAGAAACACCTTTAAATAACAGATTAAAATCTATTCTGCTTTGTACTGGTAAACTTACATAAGCATGAGGTTTAGGTGGACTATTCAATGCTCACTCTAAACTTGAATATGCTCTTTTCAACATTAATTGTAAGTAATCAGAATAAAAACCTACTTCTAATCATACATTTCTTGATACAGCTTTTCCTAGAACTAACTGTTTGTAAACCAATTGTAAGAATACACCTGTAGCTAATACAGATACCATTGAACCTAAACTACTTAATAAGTTTCAACCTCTAAATGCATCAGGGTAGTCACTTATTCTTCTAGGCATACCTTGTAAACCTAAAAAGTGTTGAGGGAAGAAAGTTAAATTAACTCCTATAAATAATACTCAGAAATGAACTTTAGCTAAACGTATATCATAACTTAAACCTAACATTTTAGGTATTCAGTAGTATCATCCACTGTATAACGCAAATACAGCACCCATACTTAAAACATAATGGAAATGTGCTACAACGTAATAAGTATCGTGAAATGCTATGTCTAATGAAGCATTTGCTAATACAACTCCACTTAAACCTCCTACTGTAAACATAAATACAAATCCTAATGCAAATAGCATAGAAGGTGTAAGATGTATTGAACCACCGTAACAAGTGGCTAATCAACTGAATATTTTAATACCAGTAGGTACAGCTATAATTAATGTAGCTGCTGTGAAATAGGCTCTTGTATCAACATCAAGTCCAACACTATACATATGATGACTTCAAACTACAAAACCTAAAACACCTATAGACATCATTGCGTAAACCATACCTAAATAACCAAAAACAGATTTATTAGAACTGGCTGATATAGTAGTACTTATAATACCAAAACCTGGTATAATTAATATATAAACTTCAGGATGTCCAAAAAATCAGAAAAGATGTTGATATAAAATAGGGTCACCTCCTCCTGCAATTTCGAAAAATGATGTATTAAAATTTCTATCTGTTAACACCATAGTTATACCACCAGCAAGAACTGGTAATGATAATAAAAGTAAAACAGCTGTTACTACTACGGCTCAGCCAAACAAGGCTAATTTATGTAATCTTATACCAGGACTTCTCATATTAAGTATTGTTGTAATAAAGTTCATTGCACCTAATAAACTACTTACACCTGATAAATGTAAACCAAATATAGCTAGATCTACACTTGGTCCACTATGACTTTGTATACCTGATAAAGGAGGGTATAATGTTCAACCTGTACCTGCACCATTTTCAATTACAGTTGCAAATACAAATAAAGTTAAACTTGGAGGTAAAAGTCAGAAACTTATGTTATTTAATCTAGGAAAGGCCATATCCGGCCCTCCTACCATTAATGGTAATAGAAAGTTACCAAATCCTCCTATTAACGCAGGCATTACCATGAAAAATATCATTAATATAGCATGAGCTGTTATAATACTATTATATAATTGGTTATCTGCAATATATTGTACACCAGGTCCAGATAATTCTATTCTCATTATAACTGAAAAAGCTGTACCTAATAAACCTGAAAATAGAGCAAACATTAAATATAATATACCTATATCTTTAGCATTACTAGATCAGAATCATCTTTCAGCTCAAAGGCTAATAGATGAACTGTTTAAACTTGATATCATCATATATATATATATATATTACACTCCGCTTATTTGTTATAATCTTCCTCTCTTATATTGATAATAAGAAATATTTTAATAGAAAGGTTTAAGGCCTTATTCTTTACGTATTAATAAACTTATTTGTGAGTACTGTTACTATTATAAAAATGAAACAGTAAGGAAAAAAAAAAATAACTTTATATATTTGTGACCTAAGTCTTAAAGCAATACAAAATTTAAGTTGTATATATTAATATAATTTACTATTATGATATATTATAAATAATATTATTAATGTGTATTGTAGCAATATATCACTAATGATATGATTAATATATGTTATTGCAATATATTACTAATTATATTATAATAATTGTTGTTATAAGGCAAAAGCCAAGCAAGAGTTTTTATGAGTATTAAATGTCACTGAAAATGACCACAAATAAACATAAGACTTTATAAGTTAGACATATCTTGTCTAAATGTTTTTTTAGTATAAACTTTTTTTTTTAAGTTTTTAATTATTATATATTAATAAAGAAACAGAATAATGTAGACCATCTAATATCGGAGAAGGATAAATACCAAATAACACAGTTAGAAACACTAAAGTTATTATTACAGTAAACTCTCTCTTGTTCAAGTCAGGTACATTAAATTTGAAAAACTTTGAATATGAACCACCGAAAGATATTCTATTAAACATAAACATAGTATAGGCTGCACTAAACACAATAGAAGAACTAGCTAATGCACCCAGTAGATTATGTCTTTCAAAAGTACCATATAAACTCATAAATTCACCTATGAAATTTAAAGATAAAGGTGTACCAGCGTTACCTAAACATAATATAAAGAATAATATAGAGAAAAGAGGCATCACTTGTGTCATACCTCTGTAAAATGTAATTAATCTAGTAGATGATCTGTCATATAAAACACCACCGGCACAAATAAATAGACCAGAAGAAACAAAACCGTGAGCTAAACCTAACACAATTCCTCCTTCTATACCTTGTATGGTGTTACTAAATACACCAAGTAAATATACTGCAGCATGTGAAACTGAACTATATGCTATCAGTTCTTTTATATCTATTGT
>JAOSBO010209861.1:0-16527 GCA_027563915.1 Erythroxylum rotundifolium | reverse complement strand
TAAAGTGATTATTTCATTTTAAGATTAATATAAATATATATATATGCCTAATGTATATATTATGTAAATATGAAAAATAAAATAAAAAGTTTTACAAAATGTAAATACATATATGCATAACATACATATGTTGTAAATATGAAAAATAAAATAAAAAGTTTATAATTTATTAATTTTAAAAATAAAATAACAAATTTTAAAAGTTATTTTTAAAAATTGAAAAATTTATTAATATCGTAGGCCAAAAACGGCCCGCGGGCGACCCGTGGCCCGGACAGGCTAGACGGGCTGGGCCATGGGCCTCACCGCGGGCTGCCCATCGCTGGGCCAGAAATGGCCCGCGGGCCGTTTCGGCCTGCATGAGCCTAGCCGTGGGCTGAAATGGCCCGCGCTCACTATTTTAATGGGTCGGGCTGGGCCATCGCCAGTCTAGGCCCGACCCGGCCCATTGACATCCCTACACATGCCATGACCCACCCGATGAAGAGAGTTGGAAAACCCATCCCAATCATCATTGCTTCCAAAAATTGCCATTCAATTGTGTCGTAGGCGTTAGTAAGATCTAGTTTAATCATACATCTAGGTGAGATGTGTTTTCGTGTGTAGCCCCTAACCAGTTCTTGTTCCAGAAATATATTATCATGCATATTATGCCCTGGAATAAATGCTGCTTGGGTGGAATCCACCTCTTTCCCAATCACCCTGGTCATGCGACTAGTCAATATTTTGGAGATCACCTTAGAATTGACATTCATGCAAGCAATAGGACGAAAATCGGATACTGTCCTATCATTCTTTTTCTTCAGGATGAGACACACGATAGTATGGTTCAATTGCTTCAATAATTTTCCTGACGTAAAAAATTAATGTACTGCTTCCCGAAGATCATGCCTTATAACTGCCCACTGTGCTTTAAAGAAGGTTGAGGAATAGCCATCCGAACCGGGGGCTTTGTCATTTCCAATATCCCATAGAGCCAATTTAATTTCAGCATCCATAACTGGTGTAACCAATCCCACCCGATCTTCTTCAGTTAAACAAGCACCAAAACTCAGCACCGAATGATCAATACACTGAACAGAGGTGGAGGAGCCTAGCAATTGTTGATAAAATTGAAGGAATTCCGAAGTAACTTCCGTCAGTGAGCGAGTTCTAGACCCATCTATTTTGACAAGGTGAGGGATAGCATTTTGCAACCCACGTTTCCACACCATGGCATGAAAGTAAGACGTGCTCCTATTTTCTTCATGAAGATGTTGACATTTGGCTTTTTGCTGAAAAAACATTCTCCGCATCCATTAGAAAGGTAGCTGACTTACGCTTTTCGGCTACTTCTTGGTGTAGGGCAGGATCAGTCGGTCTAGTTAATGAGAGTGTGTAGGCCTGTTGGAATTCTTCAGTAGCTCTTTTTGCCTTCACCGAAATGTGAGCATAGTCTTCATTATTAAGCAATTTCAAGGGGAGATTAAGTGCCTTCAATTTCTGACATAGTATATACTGCTTAGTGCCGTCCACATACATATCCCAACTATGATCAAGAATGGCCTGAAAGGAAGGATGATGCAGCCACATGTTGTAAAATTTAAATGGTTTCCTGCCTTGAAAAGCCAACTAATCATACCCGACAACTATAGGACAGTGATTCGATGCTGGTAGCATGCTAAGGAACTGAGCTGTACATGCCAAGCCTTCGGTATTCCAAGCTGAATTAATTAACACTCTATCTAGTTTTGCCCAAAGGTGGTTTTTATGCCAGGTGTAATACTCCCTAGATGAAGGTGCATCAGCCAGGCCAAGGGTGATCCGAAAATCTAGCAAATCTTTCATTAAGTAAGCAGAGGGTGGATTGCATCCAATTCGCTCCTGAGCAGCACACACACAATTGAAGTCACCCAAGATACACCAAGGCAAGTCGAGTGCCGAACGTAGGCTCATCAAACACTGCCACACTTCTCCACGCTTAGGGATATTATATAGGCCGTAAACAAAGGTAACATAGAACATTTTCTGAGTAGTGAGAACAAACTATTCCCCAATGGCTTCCACTTGAAAATAGAAAAATGTGTCCATAACACCACCATTCGCCCACCATCAATCACGTCAAAATTATGGCAAACTTGCCAGCCATCAAAACAATTTTGCATAAACCTCTGCAACCCTAACTTCGTAAGCTTTGTTTCTAACAAACCAACAATTTGGAAATGGTGTTAGTGGATGAGTTTACCAACACTAACTTGCCTCGAGGCCTTATTAAGACCCCAAACATTCCAACAAAAAAATTTCATATCGCAGGGGAGAAGGGTTTACCTCCTCCTACTTTTTTCATATTGTTAACCACTCCTTTTCCTTTCTCCTTCTTTGTCTCCCCTTGAGTTTCCTGAGATACTGCCCCCCCCCTTTCACTGGTTTGATAAACGACTGATCCTTGTCCCCTTTTGCCTGAGAAGCGCTGGATGTGCCAAAACCAGAATTCTCCTTTTGTCGGATCTGAGCTATATCCGAGCCCTCTATCTCCTTACTACCAATATTACCCTGGTCAAACGGTTTAATGCCATCGGAAGCCCCTACCAAAGGTCCACTGCGCATAGTCCCCAAAACCTGAGAGGAGTGACCCTGAAGCATGATCGAATTCTGACTGTGAACCCCACTCTTACCAGGAATTTCAGACCCTTTCGGATTTATAGTGATCAGAGGACTTGTGACCTGCCTTATATTGTGATTACTTATGGGGGGTGCTGAACCCAAGTTCCTACTAACGGTGGACTCCACTGCCTTGGTAACCCCCTGTCCTCCAGTAGACCTTTCAGGACGTTTGGCACCCTGAGTAGAGGTCTGAGGTCCCTGTTCTCCATAGGCAGAGGTTACAGTAGTTTGAGCCTTAGCTAGAGGAGGTGCCTTGTTAGGTTCATCTGCTGATTCTTTCTGTCCACTTTTACAGGTGAAAGGTGAATGGCCAAACTTCTTACAAGCATAACAATAACTTGGGAAGGTTTCATAAATATCATGCTGGGTATATCTTTCTCTAGACGGTAATTGCACATTAAAATTCAATATTGGCTGTTTACCCACATTCACCTATACTAACAACCGAACATAACCAATTCGAGCTTTGGTATTGGTAACTTGGTCAGTGCAGAGCGGAGTGCCAAGGATAGAGCCCAGCCTAGATAACCCCATTTCTGTCCAAAGCTCTAAAGGGACATTTGGGAGTTGAATCTAGATGGGGACATGCATAAAGTCCTTGGAGTCAAAGCAGAAACCTAGGGAGAGTTTCTTTAAAAGCAACAATTTTCCATACAGTAGGTAAGGACCTTCGGCCAACACGGATGTTCTATCCTCATCAGAATCAAATTGAATCACAAGCCAACCTCTAGCATGGGGAAGAATTCGACACTGGACTCCCCACTTTCCCTTCAAGTCTTCTACTGCTTTCATACCCGGAAACTTCCCAGTAAAACAGTTAACAAGACAGAAGCCCCATTCTTTTTTAAGAAATCCAACATCGGTAGCTTCAATGGTAACCTCCTCAGCATTTACTGGTAGAGCGTGCAAAGGCATACCTTTGGAAGGGTCTCGGTTGTGGCTAAACAGGCTAGCAAAGGTTAGTTTAGGGGTTGAGGAAATGGGTGGCCAGGCACTGTGGGTACCCTATTGCTGGGGGAGAGGCGCAGGGCCAATCGGATTCGCAACCAAGTTTTGGGTAGTTTCAGCCTCCTCTGGACTGTCCTCAGCTTCACTTGGATCCCCCTCTATCTCTTCCAAATCAAATTCTCCACCAAGTACATCATTAGTTTCATTAATCTCATCAGAAGTGGATGCTACGTCATCCCCCTTTTGATGAGTCCGCAAAGAAGGGGTCACAAAGAGCGTACCTAGCATAACCGTAGGCGGGGTTGGTCCCTTGGCATCTTGGGAAGGTTTGCCCATGGGGTGTGGACCTGGAGCGCCTTCGACATTGGTCCCTAAAGGCAGAGTTTGCAGGCCCTTGAAAAAATCATTGGTTATGTTTTTCCTTTTTTTTGCAGGCCCTAAAGGCAAAGTTCGTAAGTGGCTCTTTTTTTTTGGGTAAAATGTAAATATATTATACCAAAATGAATGTATATACACGGTCCAAAGGGCATACCCTGACCTCTAAGTTGGGTAAAATCTGAAGCAAAAGAAACTTACAAGTTCGAGGGCCTCTAGCCCCAGTACACCTAAGAGAAAAGTGCCACAACTCCATAACACACCAGAAGGAGGTTAGGCAAGCCAAACAATACATAAAATTAAATGAAAAAGAAACAGAGAGGAGAATAATGAATAGGAGAGTACCAGGTAAATGGCCTGGTAATAACCTATGCACTTCTTCGTTAAGACAAAAGAGATCCACAGCCCCAATACACCCAAAACCAATTACCAATACTCCCAAGTCAAAAGGAGGCTAGGCAAACAAAAAGACAGTAGAGGAGAATGATGAATAGAGAAGTACTAGGAGATTGGCCTAGTAATAATCTATTCTCTTCTCCTCACTAACAGTTAATGTTCAACTGAACAGTAACACGCTAAGATGAACAGTACACTGATGTCGCAGTATTCTAGCAAGTGTGATAAAATCTCCAGGCCAACAGTGAACCAATGAAAGGAACTTTAGTCATCAATGGTGAGAAAAAAACCCACATTGCTGTATTAGTGAAGCACAAATACGGTAGGAGAGCAGAAAGTCAGATACGCAAGCATGTGAGTCAGTAACTTAGGCAGTGCCATGCAGAAATGTAGTCACGCAACATACACCACAAATTAGAGAGCACGTCCAACATGTAAACACATCAAGCAGGAAGGGAGTAAATTGAAAGAAGCATTGGAAGCTTGCAATCAGGAGTGGGCAGATACAATAAAATCTGCCCAGTACAGGATTTTAACTCCACTGCAGGGGGGCCCGAATATCGTAGGAATTCTAGGCCTGGGAGACACCTACAAAATGAACAAACGTTAGGATAATCCATGCAGCCCTTGTGCCCGCCAACCTCAAACCAAAAGAAGCACCCTGCCAATGGTCAACCACAATTTAGTACCCGTCCCCTAAGAAGTCCACAACCAACCATCTATCTAGGATAACCATCAGTCTAGAATTCCCTTCCACCAATACCCCCTCAGCCCTCAGACATGATAGACACAAATCAGGAACATCAGGCCACAAGCACACCAATAAAACAAGCAAAAGGCGAGGAGGGTGCCCAACATTAACACCCACAGGAACACTCGCCATCCCTATTCTTCATCTGGACGTCTCAACCCCCAACCACCACATCAGCTCTTTATGGTAAACACCACCATCCCTGTATGCTCAAGGAAAAAGAAAGCACACGACCAGTTTCTGCAGCCAAACCATCAAAGGAAGAAGGCAATTAACAGCAAAAATGTCCCCGAAATTAAACAATAGAGCAGGATGAATAATCCACCGAGGGAGTATCTAGGTAGAGTGTCCCTAGCTATTCCCCACTAGCACCACACTGATCAGCCAGCAGGTAGTATTCAGGGGCACAACAGGCGCATACCAAGGGACCACAATCAAAAGGAGAAATAATCCGCTGGGTATAACTGATAGAGGATCTTGTAAGTGGTAACTTTGATTTTCTAGATTGCATCTGTGCTAGTCAATGGTGTAGCATCTAAAGTAACAGAATTGCGAGCCTTCCAAATCTGGTACACTGTATAAAGAAGTGCAAGTTTATCCGTTTTACTTTTGAGAAGGGCTCCCAGGTAGTCTTTGCGAATCCATTTAATTGAACTCAGTAAGTAAGTCATAGCTCGTGGCAAGCCCAGCCATAGTTTAATAGCCATCCACACCGTCCTTGAGAAGGAGCAGTGAAAAAATAAATGGGCCCCTGTTTCCAGATTCGAGTTGCATAGCTTACACGTGCGATCCAAATCGAGGAAGAGAAGATTGTCTTTGGTAGGCAGTCGATTGCGCATGCCAAGCCATATAATAAATGGGAACTTCGGTGGGATGTAAGCCTTCCAGATGAAATACATCCAAGGCCGTGGGGGATGATGAACCCGCAATAAGTCATAGACTTGGTGTGAGGATAAAACCCCATTTGTACAAAGTCTCTCCAAACCTGTAACCACATCACTACGTCCTCCCAATTTAGCTACTAAAGTGTCCCTAATCATAGCAAGTTTCTTCATCAAAGGGGAATCACGAGGGTGAGGAGTCCAATCCCAAATACTTATACCTCGCAAATACGTCCCATGCATCCATTTGACCCATAAGGAATTGGCTTCAGCGTGAATATTCCACAGGACTCAGGCAAGCAAAGTTGAGTTCCAAATTTTCCAATTTTTGAGCCCTAATCCCCTTTCCTCATGAGGCATACAAATAGAATCTCACGCCACCTTGTAATGCTTTCCACCCCAGACAAAGAGACGGCACAAGGAGATGATTTTATCAAGTAGGACAGTTGGAATGGGGAATGCCTGGAACCAGAAAGATAAGACCACTTGAACTACCGAGCTCACAAGTTCCACTCTCCCTGCATATGACAAGCTTTTGCCAGCCCAAGAATTAAGATAAGATTCAATCGAAGTCAACAATCCCGAGAATTGAGCAATAGAGATTTTGATGGGAGCCAATGGAATACCCAGGTACCGGACTGGGAAGTCACCCACCCGATAGTCCACCATTTGTAGGATTGAATCCCGCTCATACCCCCAGACTCCACCAAGATAAATACTAGATTTTGCGGGGCTAACCTGCAAACCAGTGACCTCACCAAATTCTTGTAAGGCATCAAGTAAAATACGAATAGAAAGGTAGTCACCTCGGGAGAACAACTTGAGATCATCCGCAAATGCAAAATGGGTGATACCCGTGGTCTTACACCTCGGATGAAAATTAAACACCGGATCCTGAGTCTTGATTCGAAGGACACGGGAGAGGTACTCCAAACAAAGTAAGAAGAGTATAGGAGACATAGGGTCCCCTTGGCGTAAACCTCGCTGTCCCTTAAACAACCCATGGAGTTCACCATTGATTACCACATAATAGGAGGCAGTTGTAACACACTCTAGGATCCACTGAATGAACTGATCCGAGAAAGCCAGCCCATGGAGCATTTCTCCCAAAAACTCCCACGAAATTGTGTCATAAGCCCGAGTCAAATCAATTTTGAGCATACATCGAGGAGAGATCCTTTTCCTGCTATAGCCCCTAACCAGTTCCTGGGCAAGAAAGATATTATCAAGCATACTCCAACCCGGTACAAACGCAGCTTGAGCAGGATCAACTAGTGTACCAACCACTGTGGTCAGGTAGGCCATCAAGATCTTCGAGATGATCTTGTAAGTCACATTTAAGCAAGCTATGGGGCGAAAGTCTTGCACTCTGGGAGAGGAAGTTGTTTTGGGAACCAAAGTGAGGAGGGTGTGGTTGATTTGTTTAAGTAAACGCCCACTCACAAAAAATTCAGAGATAGCTGCAATGACTGTCGGACCTATCCTCGACCATTGGTGTTTAAAGAAGGTCGCAGTGTACCCATTGGGGCTTGGCGCCTTACCATTCCCGATATCAAAGACAACTCGGTGGATTTCCTCGGGAGTAACAAGTTGGATCAAAGTGTCCGTCATTTCCGTATCCAACAAGGCACCCACACTGATAGTATTCAAGTTCACCGGTGTTTGAGGTCGACTAGAACCAAGAAGGAGCTCATAATTTCGTGTAATGCAAAAAATGACTTCCTCCATAGAAGTGGTTTGGGTACCATCTTCCTTAATGATGTGAGTAATGGAGTTTTGGGTACACCGTTTCCTAGCCACCGTGTGAAAGTATTTAGTGCTACGATCAGCCTCCATCAAATGGTTACATTTTGCTTTCTGTTGGTAGAATGACCATTCAGCATCCTGAAGAAAGTTAGCAGCCTGCCTCTTAAGATTCAATACATTTTTCAGCGCACTACCATGAGGATAAGTAAGAGAGGCTCGGTATGCTTGTTGGAATTCGTCTTGGGCCACAAAAACCTTATGGGAAATATGTCCAAAATCGGAAGAATTCAGAGCTCTGAGGGCTGGCTTAAGAGACTTTAGCCTAGCGCATAACAAATATTTTGCAGTACCCTCATAGTCCACAGCCTATGCATCAGTAGCTATCTGTGAGAACCGTGGGTGTGCAGTCCATATATTGAAAATTTTGAAGGCCTTTCTCCCCTTCTGTCGAGTAATCCCTCTTTTGGTATCTACCACTACAGGGAAGTGATCAGAGTCTGGGCGCATAGGCAGAAAGCAAGCAGAACTTTGAACGTCTCGTAAGCTCCAGGCTTGGTTGATAAGCACTCGGTCTAGTTTCTCCTGTAACTGATTTTTTTGCTATGTGTAAAATTCCCCAGAAGAGGGGGCATCATCCAAGCCAAGAGAGAGTTGGAATTCCTTTAGATCCTTAAGAAGATAGGCAGAAGGCGGGCAACAGCCTATCCTCTCGTTTGCCGCATTCACACAATTAAAGTCTCCAAGAATTAACCAAAGAGCCGAAGGGGATACATCCAAATCAGCCAACGTTCGCCACAGGTTCCTCCGATTAGTAACACTATAGAGACCATAAACATAAGTCAAAGTAACTTCTAATTTTGTAATGTGGCAAGAGAAGTGGCAATGGAGGAATTGATCGCCCTGAGCTAAGAGGCAACCAGAATAGAACTTTGGATCCTATAAGAGGACAATACGGCCTCCACTAATATCAGCCAGGTTATGATGATATGCCCACCCAGGGAAGTGATTAACCACCATATTCTGTATTCCCTGGAGGGTTAGCTTTGTTTCTAACAAGCAAACAAGTCTACATTGATGCTGCCTACTTAGAAGGGCAGGAGAGTGTTGTCGGGAGGCTTTATTGAGGCCTCGGACATTCCAGGAAAGAATCTTCATTATTAAGGGTTGGAAGGGCCTCCCCCTCCTTCGCCTCGAATCAAATTCCCGTTTTTCCCACTCTACCCAGCTGAATGGGAGGAGCCCCCCTCCTTCAAAGGTTGAGAAGACGCTGCAATTGCCTTACCCCGATTGGGGGGATTAGCCCTTGGTGGATTCAGGTCCACCTGTTCTTGAGGAAGTTTCCCAGCTCTTCGAGGAGACAAAACAGCAGCACTATCGACTTCCATTGCATGGAACCATAAGTCGATCATTAGGAGTGAGCTCCGTACTAGAGCTTCCACCCTGCTGGGGTAAATCGGGACCAGCAATGTTTGTGGACACAATCCTAATGCTAGGGACTACAGGAGCATTGACACCACCCTTTCCAACCGGTTGAGGAACCCCCTCCTTCCTTGTCTGCCTAATGGATCGCTCTCCAGCTCCCTTGCGTGCTCTTGGTGCAGGCTGAACCTGCATGGCCCAACCACCTCCATCAGGCTGGAGAGGGGGGGCAATTTCAGCATTCACTTCAGATCCTCCACTGGCACCATTAACAACCCCTTGATGGTCTTTGCTTAGGACTTTACACTCAAAAGGCGAGTGGCCAAAGCATTTACAAACATAGCAATAGCCCGGAAATGATTCATAAATCACTGATTGAGTATAACGGGAGCCCGAGGGTAGCTTGACTGAGAAGTAGTCAGCAGGGGGTTAGGCCACATTTATCTCCACCAACATACGCTCAAAACCCAGCCTTGTGCCCTCACTAGTAATTCCATCAGTGCAAATGGGTTTTCCAATCCTTGAGGCCAATTTAGAGAGGCCTTGTTTAGTCCAAAGGGCCAAAGGAACATTCCGCAATTGGACCCAAACAGGAACCTCTAAGAAATCCTTAAAAGAAAAGGCAAAATCTTGGGACAAACGCTTGAGAAGCAGAGTTTTTCCAAATAACATGTATGGTCCCCCAGAAAGCACACTAGTGAGGTCATCATCGAAATCAAATTGGAAAATCACCCAACCACGATTATAGGGCAATATCTTACATTTCACCCCCCATTTGAGGATTAAACCCTCCAATGCCTTCATACTCGGAAACCGACCGGTGAAACAACCAACCAAGCAAAAACCCCACCAAGATTCAATATTACCCATATCAGCTACCTCAATTATAACTTTATCCTCAACCTCCACAAACCGAAGTTTCATGCCCTTCTTCAAATCTCTATTATTACGAAAGAGGCTTGCAAAAGAGGGTTTAGTGGGGGCGGTAGCTGGAGCCTTATCCATAGCTGAACTAGAGGGAATAGTTGCTGGAGTTGGGACGGGTGGACCGGGATTTTCCAGAGGCAAGGAATTAGCACTTGAAGTTGAATTCGAAGAAGTCGCACTTGTAGTGGAATCAGACCCACTATCAGACCCGCCAGACGTCTCAGACTCCCCATCTGAAGAGGAGGACTTCAAAACATCCCCTACGGTTGGTTGACTAGTTTGGGGATCACTCCCAGCACCTACACCCCCCACAAGCTTGGCTAGAGCAGGGGAAGGAGAATCTTCGTCCGATTCAGTGGGTAAGGGCGGGGGAGAGGCTTTCTTCAAGGCCAAAACACAATCCCTAGTAATGTCTTGACCCTTGAAGGGGGGTTTGGATCTTCTACCCATTGGAGGGCTGAGCCACACCTAAGACCTACTAGGGACTACTCCAAAATCTGATCCCTCCCACCTGAAGCAATCAACCACCCCTGATGCAAGGAGCCGAAACCAAGGACCAAAATATACCCCCCAAAGATGCATTCACTGCCCTCAACGCAGAATAAATCCCTCCACAAAATAGCCCTGGGACTGAGCACAAATTCAACCTCACTGTGCACTACCAATGAGCAAACCAAGGCTGAAGAAACAAACCAATACCCTGAACAACTCACTGCCAAGCCTGAACCAAAGACCACAATGTACCCCCCAAATGGTGCACACACTGCCCACAAAGCAGAATATATGCCCCCACAAAACAGCTCTGGGACTGATCACAAATCACCAATGACAAACCAAGGCTGAAGAACCCTGGGCTTGCTCACCCAATTGAAATCACAGGGAAGCACTCAAGCCAGCAAATTATCCCCCAAAGAAGTTCAGCCCCTAACTCAGGATATTAGAAGCTAGAACCCTGGACAAAGAGAACCACCTGCAAAGCAAAACACACAGCCCAAGGCAAACCAGACACCAAAGATTTCCCTTCCACCAAAACAGCCACCAAATTTACACCAGCGAACCACCAGGGCAGAACCACTGTAGGAGAACAATGGTGGGCGGAACTCCCCTATCTGGAGTCAGCAGGAAGTGCCCTAACAAAGTATACCACCTGTAAGACAAAACCAGCCAAAGCAAATCCAATATCGAAGGCTATATAGAAAATGGCAGGAGAGGGACACCTTGGAATCAGAGGGGACTTCAGAAATTAGCCAAT
The DNA here is from genome assembly GCA_027563915.1 of Erythroxylum rotundifolium. Taxonomy (NCBI): domain Eukaryota; kingdom Viridiplantae; phylum Streptophyta; class Magnoliopsida; order Malpighiales; family Erythroxylaceae; genus Erythroxylum; species Erythroxylum rotundifolium. The sequence goes on along the minus strand of JAOSBO010209861.1, from coordinate 5,189 downwards.
GCCAAATGAGGGGGAGGCAAGTCAGCACCAAGGAGTGCGGGACACCACAGCTACTTGCGTATCCGTATAGCAATCTGTCCCCATTCAACCAGAGCACACGTAGGGGACAATGTGGGTCGCCCCCCACTAGGTGGAATACCACTGCAACCACCAACAACCATCAATCACCACTCCTAAATGAAGGAAACAAATAAAAGGAGGGGCGCCGTCAAGACCGTGGGGAAAAATCCCCAATGTAGCCCAACCCTAGTAGATGTGATGCAAGTGGGAGGGAGGACCAAAGGTAATCAGACTCCCTTGAAGAGATACAACTACAACACACCCAAGACTAGGAGGGCGTCGATACCAACCTACCACAGATAGTTGCGAAAAATAGACCTAGGAACGCCCAAGCCCTAACAAGGGGGGATGCAATCGGAAGCACACGAAATGGGGTCACTTGTCGTCGCAAATACCATTATGGCAGACACCAAATCACCGCCAACACTAGGAGAAAGAAAGATGCTAGATTGCTGTGAATGAGACTTAGGGAAAATCCAAGGGAAAATCACCCAAGCTTGAGAGAAAATCCAAAGTGGCTCTTTCTTTTTTTTTTGGTAAAATGTAAATGTATTATACCAAAAGAATGTATATATAGATGGGCCTGCGGGGTATACCCCAATCTCAAGAAAAATCAGATACTCCAATAAACTCACAAAAGGCGAGGATGACTATAATATCAACTAATCTATTCACCATATCCCCAATACACCCAAGACAAAAGAGCCAAAACGATCGGTAAAGATGTCAAGATGAGGCTATGGCGACAAAATAAGGAGGAGACTAGTGAATAGTAAATTACCAGGGAATTGGCATGGTAATATGCTATTCAGGTCTCCCCATACCGCGTATTGTTTCCTGTGAACAGTAACTTCGAACAATGAACAATACCACTGGCAGTTCAACAGTTCGTCTGGCATCTGTATATTATTACAGTAAGACAAAAAACCTTTTCTTCTGCCGCTACTCTTGTTCCATTCATACGTGATGCATGCATGCAAGCAGGTACGGGTTACACGTAAACAGTGCCATGCACGGTACTGTTACATGCAACGTAATTCATCTAATGTGCCTGTGTTCCTGCCAACGCCCAAACATGTATAAAATTCACGCATCTACGCCAGGGTCACGAGCGAGGTTTTCAGGGGCATGTGCAGGGGAGTCAAAGGTCAACGCTAGCTAATTGTGAGGCAAGTGTATTCGGCATGCATGGGAGCTACAGTACCATGCAGCGTGAATTGTAGTCTATGTCCATCGTCCAGTAACATTACAAAGGCACCAGACACATAATGGCAAGAGGTGAACACGCCGGAGGAAGCCAGCTCGCCTACAGTCTTTGATCGTCGCAGCTTGCCAACCTCTAATACATCAGAGTAATAGCTACCATGGAAGAGGAACTCCTAGGTTGGTACCTGCAAAATGAACAAATGGTTAGCCTAAAAATTGAGCCTTCCTCCTTAGCTGCAGCGTCAGGGGAGAGGCCAACAAGGGGCGCCATGCACTGCTGGCCAAGGATCAGCCATAACCACCATCTAACCTGCCCATCACTGCAGTTTCGGAGTCCTCGTGCAGAGGCTACGTGAGGTTTGCATGGCCCATGCAACAATGGTGAGCTACAGTAGCCTGTGGGAAAACTCCTCTCCTGCTAGGAATTTCATCATCTCAAGTACCCCAAACCTTAAAGATGTGTGGATAGAGCAGCCCACCAGTTAAGCACAGTGGAAGACTCACCGCACCGCTCCACTCAATTCCGGGCATGCCACACACTGCACCACCCTATCTTCGTCCACCACCACCCTAGAAGTCTGTCCCACAACTTAAGTGAGCCACTAGTACAACATACCAAAGTTTCCCATACACTGGCACCCAGCAGTAACAGCCAACATTCACTCCCACACCGTGCAACTGTCAGCCTCCTGTCGCTGGCCAAATTATCCAGTGGAGATGCAGTACCCTCACCAGTGCCCCCAGGTAATCCATCCAAATACAAGTATCTACAACTCATCACCAGTACCCCTCACCTCATTCCTCCTACACAAGTGCTGCCTCTATTCAGCCAGTCGAATAGAGCACAAACTGCGTGCCCTGACCCTGTTGGAAGGCAAATACACCCCTATCTAGAAGTAAAATTCACAGACAGGCGGGGACATCTAAGCATGCCGTTCCATCCAACCACGGTTGTCCTAACCATTCCCCTCCAACCCAATAAGCGGAAAAGGTATCCAGAGTCAGGCTCCTATCCTCTAGCTTCAACGCCCGAGAGTCTACTCATCTCACATGATGTGTTATTGCATCGTACGCTCCCAAAACAATAGACACATCCTCTATTCCCCCCACCTTGCTTAGTGCGCCAAGAAACTGTGCAGCTTATTCCCCAAGTCCAAAACAGGGTTGTTAGTGCTTCTTACTCTGTATATATCAATTTTGTATGCCACCCACCCTTCGTACAAAGAATATCATCCCATCCCCTTCAGCAGAGATATACCAGCAAAACCCTGGTGGTAGTACCCTCATGACATCTCACCCCCACCTTGACTGATCAGATAGCACAGAACATCAAAGACTATATCCGTGATTCCCAGCGAGCCCATAACTCCAGGAGCGTCAGCTACAAGACATTTGTCTCTTTTCCTACTACATCCACCCACAGTGCACCTAACCCCCTAGTGCTGGACACGCCATTATTTCCCAACAAAATCAGCCTAAACTTCCCCTTCCCCTCGAGAGCCCAGGACCAACTCTTCCTCAGTAAGTTTAGAAGGGGATGAGCTTAGGTGGGTATAGGCGGTACAGGATTTTGTAAATAAAGATCTTTATCTTGAATATCGCATCTGCACGAGTAATAGAGGAGGCATCCATTTGCAGTGCATTTTGGAACTTCCAAAGAAAATATACTGTGCAAAGGACAGCCAATTTGGCTACCTTACTTCTAACCCTCACTCCTGGATGAACCCGTCGGATGCTTTGGCTTGATGGAGATTGGCCTCAGGGACCCGCAACCCCAGCCATTCTCAAATCCCTTTCCAAACGGCTTTAGAGAAAGGGCACTGGAAAAAAAGATGCCTTCCTGTCTCCATGTCCCCATTGCAGAAGTTACAAGTTCGGTCGATATCCAAGAATGGAAGGTTAGCCTTGGTGGGGAGCCGATCTAGCAGGCTTAGCCATGCAATGAACGAAATTTTTGGGGGAATATACTGCTTCCAAATGAATGACATCCACGGCCGAATTGGGTGTTTTGGCCGGATGACTTCATAAATCTGCTTGGTAGAGATTGCCATTTACACAAAGATTCTGTAACCGTACCTCTACTTCTTCACGCCCACCCAACTTGTCCATGAGAGAATCACGGATTATTGCCAACTTTTTCATAAGAGCAGAGTCTCGAGGATGAGGGGATCAATCCCAAACCGCCAAATCTTTTAAGTACACCTCATGTACCCATTTAACCCATAAGGAGTCGATTTTGGTATGAAAATTCCACAGCGCCTTTGAAAGCAGTGCCATATTCCACAATTTACAACTTCGCAGCCCTAAGCCGCCTTCATTTTTTGGAGCACAGACATTGTCCCAAGCAACACGGAAATGCTTTCCACCCTATAAAAATAGTCTACATAGAGAGTTAATATGGTCCAGGATAGTGGTTGGAACAGGGAATGTCTGGAACCAAAAAGAGAGGAGCCCTTGAATAACCGATTGAAGAAGCTCAACCCTACCAGCATATGAAAGCGATTTCCCATTCCAATCATTAAGATAAGATTCCACTGCATCAATGACGACATAAAATTGAGCCACTGACACTTTCATAGGCGCAAGGGGGATCCCTAGGTACTGAATGGGGAATTCCCCGGCTGGGTAGCCAACCATCTGAAGAATGTAATCCCTTTCCCAACCAGACACACCGGCTAAATACACATTCGATTTTGTTGGGCCTTTAACCCCAAAACTCGGCCCAGATCATCCAGAGCGGTCAGTAAGACATTAATGGAATCAATATCTCTCCGAGAGAATAACATAAGATCGTCCTCAAAGGCAAAATGAGTAATGCCCAGCTTTTGACACTTGGGGTGGAAATTATAATGGGAATTGGTAGTCTCATCCTCAATAACCGCGAGAAGTATTCCAGGCATAACAAAAATAGAGTGGGGGACATTAGATCACCTTGACAGAGGCCGCGTCTACCCTTGAACATACCATGAAGCGAGCCATTTAAGTTGATTGAGTAAGAGGTAGTAGTGACACATGCCATGACCTACCCTATGAAAACCGTCGAGAAGCCCAATCCTAGCATCATGGCTTCCAAAAACTTCCATTCTATGGTGTCATAAGCCTTGGTGAGATCGACTTTGATCATGCATCTAGGGGAGATGCGCTCCCTAGTGTAGCCCCTAACTAGCTCTTGTGCCAGAAAATTGTTATCATGCATATTACGCCCGGGAATAAAAGCTGCCTAGGCGGGATTCACCACTTTCCCAAACACCCTTGTCATCCGACTAGTCAGTATCTTGGAGATCACCTTGTAAATAACATTTAGACAAGCAATAGGACGAAAATCAGCCACGGTTCTATCAGTCTTTCTCTTCGGAATGAGGCTCAATAGTGTGTGGTTCATCTACCTTAACAATTTGCCTGATCAAAAAAACTCATGCATTGCTGCCCTGAGGTCCGGCCCGATAATGTCCCATTGTGCTTTAAAGAATGCTGAGGATTAACCATCCGGACCAGGGGCTTTGTCGCTGCCGATATCCCATAAGGCCATCTTGATTTTGGCATCAGTAATCGGAGACACTAGATCCTCCCGATTGGCCCCCGTGAGACAATCACCGAAACTAAGCACCACAGGGTCAATACTCAGAACATGAGTGGAGGAGCCAAGGAGTTGTGTGTAAAAGAGAATTGTAACATCCCATCACCGATGGGAAGGGTAAAATAGTAATTTTGAGTGGTCCATGGGCGTTTAGAAATGTCTTTACATGTTCATGCATAATCTAACGTCCGCATGCATGTTCATAGTAAATTTTGCACATGAAAAATGACTGTACGTGCATTCATGACATTGCTCGGTATAAGTGTTAGGAAATGTGAGTTGTGTTCATATGTGATAGAAAGTTTGACTTGAGAGTTGACTTTTTGAGTTAGGCAAAATTTGAGAA
>JAOSBO010209854.1:0-16530 GCA_027563915.1 Erythroxylum rotundifolium | reverse complement strand
ACATTCTTTTTCCTTGCATCAATTAATTTCATTACGAAAATTAACCGAACATTCCCTGTGGATTCGATCCCGACTTAGCACAACTACAAATTTTAGTGTGCAGAGTCAGGTAAATTTTGTAGTGCATTCGACACGTGCTGTCAGTAGGGGAAACATAGTAAAGCTGAATATTAAGAGTGTTATCAAGGCCTCTACTATTCGCAAAATGGGGATCAAGACTGAAGCTGAAACGGATAAAGATTTCATACGGAAAGCATAGTCTAAAGGGAGCTTGCAATCAAACGAAGCAGGAAAGAAGATGTTTCATCTGGAATGCAAGCAAAACCTTAATCATCAGGAAGAATCTCAGTAGAGGTAAAAGTTGAACAATCATCTTATAAGTCAATACAAGCCTAGATGACTCTAGAAAGGAAAGAAGGTGTAAAGGTTCAATAACCAACTCATAGAGTGCTATTAAAGAAGAAGGTTGAGACGCTCCAATCAGAATGACCTGAGAAGTCAAGGAGGTCACCAAGATTGATGATCTTACGACAACAAGAACAGAAAAAGCAAAAAACTCTTATTCTTGGTCAAATTTCTAAAAGTGCAAAGGAGCATCAACAACAACAATAACAGCCTACCAAAGAAATTATCTCTATCCCGCAGGCTCAATTAGAATAACCATTTGGAGAGACAGCAATAAAAAAGAAGGTTGTATTTGACCAGAAGAAGTCTCAACAACAACTCTCTTCCAAGCCAACAGAAGAATAAAAGAAGGTGAAAGTAATTCAAAAAAAGAAGGTTTCATCTTCTGATGTTCAACAAAAGACACAGACTGTTGGAAAGCAGCAAGTAACTTACAATCTCCCTCAACCAATGAAGAAAGAAGATTTGAAGATGAAGACTGTAGAAATATCAATACTTGATCGCAACAGAGGTTCAGTTATCATCCAAGAACCTCCTAAATAGAAAGTTAAGGTTCAAGTTGAACCTGTAATAGTAAACGATTAGACGATACATCTTCTAAGCCCTGACGAAAGAAGATTGTATGGTATTCTACGAGATGAAAAGGCAGAACCATATCTATTGATGATGACAAAAAGTCCTTACACCATCTACCCAGTGACAAGCAGAACATCAATAAAGATTGTACCAGATGTACAACCTAGACGTCCAATACTGGCAGACAGCAAAGACAAAGGAAAGAAGAAGAAATTTCCTGAGAAACAAGAAGATGATCTCACGGAAGAAGAAATTTGAGTGGCAATTTTTTTAATTAATAACAAATAAGGGAGAATAGTAGAAAGAAGAGGAGAATTAGTATTAAAATTTTATTTTTTATGTAGGCATTGTATATCTTGCATTATTCGTCTAAATAAATATATTATTTGTCTAAAAATTATTTGTCTGAATATTATCGTTATTCATCTGAATATCTTTTTTATCTTCTAATATTATGATTACTAAAGTGGTGATGTGAATTCGAGTGGTGATGAAGAATATAGACGATGTATGTTGTGTAACTCAATCTGTAGGCGTCTATATTTCACATCACATATCAAGGCTATCGGGAAGTAACTTTGACGCCCCTACTCAAAATGAAAGTTTCAAGGTAGTTAGGACAATTTCAGAAGGAAGGTGCAAAAGTATCACAATTGAAGGTAGCAATTTCTACTTAGAAGCCTTTTTGCATCTACTTATTCATTTTAAACCTTTAGGTTTCATTCCTTCAGTCAAAGATATTCTACATCTTCTAGGAAAGCCAATTTTCAAACTACCCAAACCTGATGATCTTCACATTCCTTACCAAACACAATCTTTTCAATTACCCTCTTTCACAATTATTGAATCAGATGACTCAATTAGAAAACCATCTGTCTCTGAGTATCTTCATCCATTAAGTGAAAGGCTATAAGATTCTACTGTTAACTTGATGCCCTTGAAGAATTTCATTAATTGGACTGAAGCCAAACAAAAGCAAAAGGAAGTTCAAGAAGCCTTAGCAAAACATATTGAAGAAATAGATACTAAGGTCGATGAGCTAAGAGACTCAATGGGTGATCTTCATAAGGAAGTAGCACTTCTACGTGTTTCTACTTAACAAGACCTTAAGACGATCTGCATTGATATTCAATATATGTTTTCTAAAATTTTGAAGCGTTTGAAGTGATATTCTTTTTTATTAATAACAAATAGGGGGAGAATAGTAGAAAAGAGAGGAAAATTAGTTTTGAAAAATTGTTATGCACACTGTATATCCTACATTATTTGTCTGAATAAATATATCATTTGTCTGAATATTATTCGTCTGAATACTATTGTTATTTGTTTGAATATTATTTGTTTGGATACTATTGTGATTCATCTTAGTATTTTTTTATCTTCTAATATTATGATTATTTGTTATCACAAAAAAATGGGAGATTGTCAAGTCAAGAGGACTTCACTTCTTCTATTGATTTTGATGAAAGTCAAATAATAATGATAATAGAATTGTGTGAACTGTTTTGATGAGTTATTAAGTGTGTAGACATAACATAATACGATGCGAAGTCATAAGACGAATTGTAGACATAAGAGGATACCAAGTCATAAGACGAGGCGAAGTCATAAGGCGATGCGAAGTCATAAGAAGATACGAAGTCATAAGACGAAGTGAAGTCATATGATGAAGCGAAGTCATAAAACAAAGCGAAGATATAAGACAAAGCAAACAAATCAAATCTAGATGATATTATCTACAACGACAGTTAGTTAGTTAGAGGTGGTTACAGGACTCAACTAACTATAGATCTCTCAAGATTTTACAAGCGGTTTTTTTCCAAGAAAATCATTGGAGAATTAGACTATAAATAGCAGTGTCGTTGTAGACAAAATAACTTTTTACTTACTTTTACTTACATGAAATAACTCTATGATCAAGTGAGGATACAAAAAATATCTTGAGTGAAAAGAAGGAAGATAGAGATCAAGAACACCTGTAGCGTGAGTTTAGAAAAGCTCAAACAATATCTTTTCTAGTAAAAAGAAGGCTAGAGCTTGAAGAGGCTAAGATAGCAGATAAAGAATACTTTGTGAAAGAGACCTGAAGAGGCTCTGAAAGAGTAAAAATAATACTTGTAAAGTTGAAGAGATAGTGAAATCTCAGAAAAACCCTGAGCACTGGACTGGACATAGCCCAAAGGTTAAGGGTGAACCAGTATAAATCACGGTGTCATATTCTCTAACCCTTATCTCTTTAATTTCTTGTTTTTAGATGAAAAGATATTATTTCCACTGTTGCATTAATCAAACAAATTAAGTCTGTTGTTTTGTAATCGTCTAAGTTTTCCAAAAAATCAAGAAGATTATAAAGATTACTATTTTAGACAATTTTACACAATTCAACCCCCTTCTTGTGTATTTTACATATTATAAGTGATTTCTATATTAACAAGTGATTTACTTCGTGATGAACATTGTATATTTCATTTACTCACACACCAATCTACTAATCTTCTGTTCTTGATTTTGAACTATATGATAAGGCTAAGGAGGATTATCATCTGAAGAGTAGTTTGTTACTTTACCGTATGCTGTTGAAAAGATTCTTCAAAGAATCTAGAATCCAACTTGATAGAGGAACATAGTAAAGGAGAATATTAAGATTGTTATCAATGCCTCTATTATTCGCAAAATGGGGATCAAGATTGAAGCTGAACGGATAAAGATTTCATACTGAAAGCACAGTCTAAGTGGGAGCTTTCAATCAGACGAAGCAGGAAAGAAGATGTTTCATCTGGAATACAAACAAAACCTTAATCATCCGGAAGAATCTCAGCAGAGGTAAAAGTTGAACAATCATCTTATAAGTCAATACAAGCCAAGACGATTCCTGAAAGGAAGGAAAGTGTAAAGGTTCAACAACCACCTCACGGAGTGTCTTTAAAGAAGAAGGTTGAGACGCTTCAATAAGAATGACCTGAGAAGTCAAGAAGGTCACCAAGATTGGTGACCTTATGACAACAAGAACAGAAAAAGCAAAAATCTCTGATTGTTGGTCAAGTTTCTGAAAGTGCAAAGGGGCAACAACAACAATAACAACAGCCTACCAAAGCAATTGTCTCTATCCCTCAGACTCAATTGGAACAACCATCTGGAGAGACAGAGATAAAAAAAAAGGTTAGTATTTCAGCAGAAGAAGTCCCAACAAAAACTGTCTTCCAAGCCAGCAGAAGAACAAAAGAAAATGAAACTGATTCAGAAAAAGAAGGTTTCAAAGTCTGATGTTCGACAAAAGACACAGGCTGTTGGAAAGCAGCAAGTAACTTATAATCCCCCTCAACCAATGAAGAAAGAAGATATGAAGATGAAAATTATAGAAGAATCAATACCTGATCACAACAGAGGTTCAGTTATCATCCAAGAACCTCCTAAACAAAGTGTTAAGGTTCAAGTTGAACTTGGAACAATAAACGATCAGACGATACGTCTTCTAAGTCTTGAAGAAAGATGATTGTATGGTATTATGTGAGATGAAAAGGCAGAACCATATCTATTGAAGATGACGAAAAATTCTTACACCATTTACCCAGTGACAAGCAAAACAACAATAAAGATTGTACCAGATGTACAACGTAGATGTCCAATAATGGTAGACAGCAAAGAAAACGAAAAGAAGAAAAAATTTCCTGAGAAACAAGAAGATGATCTCACGAAAGAAGAGATTCGAGTGACGATGATGAATATAGACAATGTATGTCGTGCAGCTCAACCTGTAAGCGTCTATATTTCACATCACATATCAAGGCGATTAGGAAGTAACTTTGGCACATCAACCGTAAATGAAAGGTTCAAGGTCATTGGGACAATATCAGAAGGAAGGTATAAAAGTATTATTATTGAAGGTGTCAATTTCTACATAGAAACCTTGTGCATTTACTTATTCATTTTAAACCCTTAGGTTTCATTCCTTTAGTCAAAGATATCCTACACCTTCTAGAAAAACCAATTTTCAAACTACCCAAACTTGATGATCTTGACATCCCTTACCAAACATTACCTTTCCAATTACCCTCCATCAAAATAATTAAGTTAGACAATTCAATTAGAAAACCATCTGTCTCTGAGGATCTTCATCCACTAAGTGAAAAGCTACAAGATTTTACCGTCAATTCGGAGCTCTTGAAGAATTTCATCAAATGGACTGAAGCTAGTCAAAAGCATAAGGAAGTTCTAGAAGCCTTAGCTAAAGTGACTCAGTGGGTGATATTAATGAGGAAGTTGCACTTCTACGTGTGACTATAGAACAAGACCTCAAGACGATCCGCACTAATATTCAACATATGTTCTCAGAAATTTTGAAGCGTCTGAAATGACATATTTTTTTATTAATAACAAATAGGGATAGAATGGTAGAAAGGAGAGGAGAATTAGTATTTAAATTTTATTTTTTTATATATGCATTGTATATCTTGCATTGTTCGTTTAAACAAATATATTATTTGTCTGAAAATTATTCGTCTGAATATCTTTTTAATCTTCTAATATTATGATTGTTAGAGTGGCGATGAAGAAATTCGAGTGGTGATGAAGAATATAAATGGTGTATGTCGTGCATCTCAACCTTTAGGCGTCTATATTTCACATCAGATATCAAGGCCATCAGGAAGTAACTTTGGCGTACTTACTCAAGATGAAAGTTTCAAGGTTGTTGGGACAATTTCTGAAGGAAGGTACATAAGTATCACAATTGAAAGTATGAATTTCTATTTAGAAACCTTTGTGCATCTACTTATTCATTTTAAACCTTTAGGTTTCATTCCTTCTGTCAAAGATATTCTACACCTTCTAGGAAACCAATTTTCAAACTACCCAAACTTGATGATCTTGACATTCTTCACCAAACACAATCTTTTCAATTACCCTCTATCACAATTATTAAATTAGACGACTCAATTAGAAAACCATCTGTCTTTGAGTATCTTCATCCACTTAGTAAAAAGCTATAAGATTCTACCGTTAACTCGGAGCTCTTGAAGAATTTCATCAACTAGACTAAAGCTAGTCAAAAGCATAAGGAAGTTCAAGAAGCCTTAGCTAAATATATTGAAGAAATAGATACTAAGGTCAATGAACTAAGAGACTCAGTGGGTGATCTTCATGAGGAAGTAGCACTTCTACGGGTTTCTACCAAACAAGACCTCAAGATGATCTGCACTGATATTCAATACATGTTTTCCAAAATTTTGAAGCATCTGAAGTGATATTCTTTTTTATTAATAACAAATAGGAGGAGAATAGAAGAAAGGAGAGGAAATTTAGTTTTGAAAAATTGTTGTGCACACTATATATCTTACATTATTCGTTTGAATAAATATATCATTTGTCTGAATATTATTCGTCTAAAGACTATTGTTATTTGTTTGAATATTATTTATCTGAATACTATTGTTATTCGTCTTAATATTTTTTTATCTTCTAATATTATGATTGTTTGTTATCAATAAAAAGGGGAAGATTGCTAAGTCAAGAAGATTTCACTTCTTCTATTGATTTTGATGAAAGTCAAATAATAACAATAATAGAAATGTGTGAACTGTTTTGATGAGTTTATTAAGTGTGCAGACATAAGACGATACGAAGTCACAAGATGATGCGAAGTCATAAGACGAAGTGCAGACATAAGATGATATGAAGTCATAAGACGATGCAAAGTCATAAGACGATGCAAAGTCATAAGACGATGTAAAGTCATAAGACGATGCGAAGTCATAAGACGATGCGAAGTCATAAGATGAAGCACAGACATAAGACGATATAAAGTCATAAGATGAAGCGAATTCATAAGACGAAGCAAAGATATAAGACGAAGCATACAAATCAAATCAAGATAATATAATCTACAACGATAGTTAGTTAGTTGGACGTGGCTACAGGACTCAGCTAACAACAGATCTCCAAAGACTCTACAAGAGTTTTTTTTCAAGAAGACCATTGGCGAATTAGACTATAAATATCAGTGTAGTCGTTGAAAAAATAACTTTTTACTTACTTTTACTTACACGAAATAACTCTATGATCAAGTGAGCATACAAAAAATATCCTGAGTGAAAAGAAGGAAGACAGAGATCAAGAACACCTGTAGTGTGAGTTTAGAAAAGCTCAAACAATATCTTTTCTAGTAAAAGGAAGACTAGAGCCTAAAGAGGCTAAGATAGCAGATAAAGAATACTTTGTGAAAGAGACCTTAAGAGGCTTTGAAAGAGTAGAAATAATACTTGTAAAGTTGAAGAGATAGTGAAATCTTAGAAAAACCCTGAGCACTGGACGTAGCCCAAAGGTTAAGGGTGAACCAGTATAAATCGCGATGTTATATTCTCTAATCCTTATCTCTTTAATTTCTTATTGTTAAAAGAAAAGATATTATTTCCACTATTGCATTACTCAAACAAATTAAGTGTGTTATTTTGTAATAGTCTGACTTTTCAAAAAAATCAAGAAGATTTTAAAGATTACTATCTTAGATGCTTTTACACAATTCAACCCCCCCTTCTGTGTATTTTACATATCATAAGTGATTTACTTCATGATGAACCTTGCCTATTTCATCTACTCACACACCAATCTATTAATATTCCATTCTTGATTCTGAACTACTTGATAAAGGCTAAAGAGGATTATCATTAGGAGAGTAGTTCGTTACCCTACCATATGTTGTTGACAAAATTCTTCAAAGAATTTGGAATCCTACTTGATAGAGTAAACATAGTAAAGCTGAATATTAAGAGTGTTATCAATGCGTCTACTATTCACAAAATGGGGATCAAGATTGAAGTTGAAATGGATAAAGATTTCACACCAAAAGCACAGTCTAAGGGGGAGCTTCCAATCAGACGAAGTAGGAAAGAAGATGTTTCATTTGGAATGCAAAAAAACCATCAATCATCTAGAAGAATCTCAGCATAGGTAAAAGTTAAACAATCATCTTATAAGTCAATACAAGCCAAGACAATTCCTGAAAGGAAGGAAAGTGTAAGGGTTCAATAACCAACTCACAGAGTGTCTTTAAAGAGAAAGGCTGAGATGATCCAATCAAAAAGACCCGAGAAGTCAAGAAGGTCACCAAGATTGATGAACTTACGACAACAAGAACAGAAAAGGCAAAAATCTCTGATTCTTGGTTAAGTTTCTGAGAGTACAAAGGGGCAACAATAACAACAACAACAGCCTACCAAAAAAATTATCTCTATCCCTCAGACTCAATTAGAACAACCATATGGAGAGACAGGGATAAAAAGGAAGTTAGTATTTGAGCAGAAGAAGTCTCAACAACAACTCTCTTCCAAGCCAGCAGAAGAATAAAAGAAGTTGAAACTGATTCAGAAAAAGAATAAAAGAAGACGAAACCGATTCAGAAAAAGACACAGACTGTTGGATAGCAGCAAGTAACTTTGGTGCACCTACTCAAGACGATATTAAAGAGCTAACTTAGGCGAAGTCACATGACTAAGTTACATGTCTAAGACGAAGTCATAACACGAATCGAAGTCATTAGATAGAGAGAAGACATAAGACAAAGCATACAAATCAAATCAAGACAATTGGAGTTGGTTGCAGGAATCAACTAATAACTAATCTCTGAAGATTCTACAAGCAGTTTTCTCAAGAAGACCATTAGCGAATTAGACTATAAATATTAGTTGTAGTCGTCGACAAATCAACTTTTTACTTACTTTTACTTACACGATATGAGTTTAAAAAGCTCAAACAATATCTTTTCAAGTGAAAGAAGGCTAGAGCCTTAAGAGGCTAAGACAGCAGATAAAGAATACTTTGTGAAAGAGACCTGAAGAGGCTCTGAAAGAGTAGAAATATTACTTATAAAGTTGCAAGAGATAGTGAAATCTCAGAGAAATTTGGAGGACTAGATGTAGCCCAAAGGTTAAGGGTGAACCAGTATAAATCGCAGTGACATATTCTCTGATCTTTATCCCTTTAATTTCTTGTTATTAAAAGAATAGATACTATTTTTTTGTTGCATTACTTAAACGAATTAAGTACGTTGTTTTGTAATCGTCTGAGTTTTTCAAGAAGATTCTAAAGATTACTATCTTCGACGATTTAACACAATTCAACTCTCCTTGTGTATTTTACATGTTATATATGATTCCTATATTAACAAGTGATTTACTTCTCGTATATGAGAAAAGAAATTATTAATGGCAAATTGGCAATTGTCTCATTGGTGAGGGAATGTCAGATTTTGTTAACTGAAGAAATATTAGGGAATTTGCTAAACATAGCTCCAATTAGAGGAACTGACTTTCCATGTCATAAGTGAGATGTGGTTGATCAGGATTTAGAAGATGTTGTTCATTGCATCTACCTTAACATTGAAAACGCTCAAGATGGTAGACCCTGGTGTAGATAACTAGACCTTCTTCAAAGATGCCTTGCTTCGATTTCTGCCACCATAATTTTCCCAAGGAATAGTTCAGTCAAAAGATGCAGTCTCCTAGACACATATGTTGTCTATAATTTGCTGAAAGGAATCAAATGAACCTCCCCTCCATAATCATATGGTTTATGTTAGATAAGGGGAATCATAAGAATAGCAAAGGATGCTTGCCTTATGGAATGCTACTAACTAAGATATTTGTGTCGTATGGGGTTTTTTTTGATAATTTGGATGCATCATTCATTAATTCCATTCCAATTTATGTATAAACTGAAAGAAAATATGTGGGTGGAGAAGACAATTAAAAGGATCGCAGATGTCTTGGTTCCTGATCCAAAGCAATAGGCTTATGTTCATCCTCAAGATGCCAACAGTCTGGTTATCTAAAAACATTGAGGGAGATGAGTGGTCAGATCAACAAAATGCAAAATCAACTTGATGATGTTCAGCTACTTCTAAGAACTGTTATTAATTCCCTTATGGAATATTTTTGATAAAATACATACTTTTCTTAACACTTTCTACTACTGATTGTTTTTAGGATGTTATGACTATTTTTGGTTTATGCATACGCATGATTTTACACTTATAGATTTATGCTATTTTGAATCTTCTGAATGTTTCCCCTTCTTTTTGATAATGAAAAAAGGGGAGAGTAGAAGGAGATCTATTTTTTATTTTTTGATATTATTTTTGCTTTGATAATATTAAAATGTTAAATCTTTTGATAAATTTTTTATTTGGTTGATAAAATTTTATATGTTGATTGAAATGCTTTAATAACTGTTGTAATCTATGATATACTCTATTTGTGATAAATACTTGATATTCATATGTTTGCATCTAAGTTATCATTGAAATCTTTTTTAGTTATTTGAATTTTTTAAAATACATCCGTTATTGCTTGTCATCATCAAAAAAGGGCAGATTGTTAGCTCAAGGTTTTTAAATTATTGATTTTGATGATAACAATCAATAAATATTTAGTTACATTTCAAAATTCAAAATTATTAGATTTATTCTGAAAGATAATGATTATATATCTTAGTTATATTTTTAAATAAAAATAAAAAAGTGTTTTTCTATTTTTTGGGGATCAATCTAACAAACTCACTTTGATAGTAAGAAACAGTTCTAACAAATCAGGAAAGGATAAGCTCCTATCGTTTTTATATAGACAAAGGATCCTTCTATCCAACTAATTTGATAGTGACTTCAAAGACATAGTCAAAGGATTATTCAAACATTCATAAACTTGAAGATTAAATCAAAGATATTGAGAAATAAGTTTTAACATAATCAAAGTTGATTTAAAAGCAATGGCTAGTTGAAAGGGATTTCTATTTAAGGGAGAACTATTACATTCGAACATGTACATCAGATTTCATAAATACATCAATAACATCAATACTTGATCTAGAAAGTTACATCTATACCCTCTAAGCTTTAGAAAGTGAAAACACTCTATTGAAAGAGAGAATAATATTCAATGAAGCTCATATTAAGCAAATCCTACTTTCATCTGTTGAGAGCTTGTAGAGACTTGTTAAATACTATAAGTGTGGAAGGATGAAGAACCTTGAAAATTATATACTTGTAAGCTTAGAGAGGCTTAACAAATTACTACTTGGAGATTTATTAGTGAAACATTCAAGTTGCATACTTGGGGATTGGACGAAGTCTTCATTATAAACTGAACCAATATAACTTGGTTACGTCATTCTTTCTCTTTCCCTAACTTTTATATTTCCACATTTTAGTTACTTTTGTTTTTAGTTTGTAAGAGGCCCCTTTCATTTAAGCTTTTAGTACGCTCCTCTCATTTCACTTCTTAATAGACTCCTCTTGTTTTAAATTTTTAACAGGCTCATATTGTTTATAAGAATTGATAGTAACTTGCAAAAATTTTCAATTCACACACAATTCACCTCCCTCTTGCATGTGTTTGCTTTGTCATATTAGACTATAAGAAAATAGCATAATTTGCGACATTTAAAAACGTTATAGAATCTCAAAAAATGTCACAGAATACAATTCGTGACATTTTAAAAAATGTCACAAAAAAGATCGTGGAATGTGGTGTAGACAAAAGGTTCTGCAACATTTTTCGTAAAACGTCACAAAAAACACTGACACTCCACGACATTTTAAAAAAGTCACTAAAAGATTGGTCTTTTCGCGACATCTTTGGAAACGTCGCAGAATGCAACTTTCTGCAATGTTTTTGAAAACGTCGCAGAAAGATTCGCGGGAAAGGTTGCGGAAAGACCAATCTTTCCGTGATGTTTTCTAGATTCACTGCGAGAAGTCAAAAGTCGCGAAAAGTTACATTCTGCGGTGTTTCTAAAAATGTCGCGGAAAGATTGATCTTTTTGTGACATTTCCAAAAACGTTGCGAAAGTCACATTCAAAACGTTTCGAAATGACGCCACGGAAAGCCACATTCCATGATGTTCTTATTTAAAAAAAGGAAAACTATGTCTTCTCTATATATATGAAATATGCTATGAATGGATGAAATATAAGTATTAAGTAATAATAGCATGGCATTTCAAATGCGATAATTTTTTTAACATTAGATTATGTATCGAAAGAGTAATATGAAATAAAATAAAAGGGTATTTAGATTTTATCTTATCTATTGAGGGCCTATTTTAGCGTCACGAACTTTTTTGTTTTCACACCAGAGGGCTCTTAACACCATTGAAGTTATGAAAGAATACGAACAAGATTATATTATTTTTTGTATTATTATTATTATTATTATTTTAAATAAAAAAGAAGAAACTTTGGGATTGTTAAATCATCGATGAAATATAAATAAAACAACAGAGCCACCATAGTATTTTTTTTGAACTCCTCCTAGAAAAAAGTCACAAATAGAGTTATTTTCTTTTAATTATTATTTTTTCATTTTTCGAAAATAATTTTAATTTTATAATTTTTCAATTTTGATAATCATTTTAAATAAAAATTTTTAAAATATTATTTGTTTGATAACTATTCAATATTATTTATGAATTTTATTTATTTAATTCTTCAATTTTTTTAGTATATCATTAATTTTAATAATTATTCATATATCACAACAATTTCATACATGCAAACAATTATTATTTAATTACAATTTGCAAACATGTCATAGTACACTAATTAATATAAAAAGTATGTCATAAGTATTTAATATATCAATATGAGTACATATATCTAACCTAAACGAATATTATGTACAGAACATAAAAGTTCCAAGAGCATTTTTTGTTGTTCAAATTCAATTTTTTGTTGTTCGACTTCGGTAGTTAATCAATCCTGCATTTGTTCAATTTTTTTATTCAATTCATCGACTTGAGACCGTAACTCTTGATTAACCTTCTTTGACTCCTCTAGTTCGTATCGAAGTCTATTTCTGAATAAAGTCTTCCCTTGTGATCGAGGCCCAACTCCCATGCTAACAACGTAATATGATCTAGTGTCCAAGACTTTGTCGCACACTTCATCCACCATCATCGAATGACCTTGTTCTATTGAATCTGCCAATTCCTTATACATTAATTCCTGAAAAATTAAGAATTAATTAGATACACAGTCTCATTTAAGAAATATTTGTAAATGAACTGTGTACTCACCCATTTTTCTCTGCATTCGGCAGTTGTTTATTGACATTTACTTTCATTATAATGATTGTGATAACATAGCTTCATCCGGTCACACTCTGCTCCATCTTTGTCACTCTTTTGTATAGAAATATATTACTAGTAATATTTATTATAAAATTTAAAATATCAATCAAAGTAAAATACAATTAAAAAGATAATAACTCACAATCTCATGTTGTATTACTACAAAGGCCTTGGAGCTGGAGTTTGGTTGACATTTGGCTAGCCAATTTGGCTTTTTGACTTTTTGCCTAATTGTAAACGTAACAAAATCCATTATAACATCTATAAATCACAATTCACAAATACTAAAATATAATCAGTTGGCAATAAAGTTCTGAAATTAAGTTTTGTGATCAAATTAACTAACCTTTGTAGCCGATTGCTCCTAATATTTGCATAAATCCATCCAGTCTGCCACTGTCACATTATGCGGCTTAACATCCTTTCAATGCTTGGTATAATGCTTTTTAAATGAAATCTTTGATCTTTAGACCTTAAAAAAAGAAACTTCTTGATAATAGCATGTACTTCGTTATCTGTCCTCTTTCTCATGACTTCCAACTTTTGCTACAAAAATTATAAATTATTGGTCAAAGCTTTAGGCATATGGAAAACATGTAAAAGTTAGATAGTTTTATAATACTTGCATCTAACTTATCAAATGCAATGTCCAACTCCCCATTAGTTATTTTTTTCCATTTTGTTAGTACAAGTAAGGAAGTTCGAGATACCACACCAATCTTACTTGATAATTTGGCAGACTGTATAGAGTTGGTTGGTCATCCTTCAGTGGTGGAGATCTCTATCTCCAATCTCTTACCTATTGCCTTATTAATCTTTGTCAATCTGTGTCCTTTTGTGACACCCTTTGTCTTTTTTGGATCAGCCGTGGATCCTAAAATAGTAAAGGAATATTTTATAATTAGCACATATCATACTCTTAATTGGTTAGGTAAACAAAATGATTAAACTTATATATTTCACCAATGTGGTGTGAAAGATCATATCCGCAGTGCTTGCAGAGGTAGCACTAACATTGGGAAGAATAGTTTCATTTACTGGTGACTGATTGTAAGAAGATGGAGGCATCTCTTGAGAAGTTGATGGAGAACAAATATTGCGTCGCATATTTGTAAGTTGTACATACTTATCTCAAGGATGAGTAATAGGCGCAGATGTGACATCTTTTGGTGTTGGAGTACGCTCACAAGGTGCAGGTGTGTGATCTTCTGGTTGTGTAGGAGCAGATGGCTCATCAGCTACACTTTGAAGAAGATGATGGTACCGCGACTGCAGTTGTGTAGGTGCTAAACTACTTGGTGCAACCTTATTCTTCTTCTTGGGTAAACCAGGTCCCATGTGAATCACCTGCATGTTTACATGAATTTTACTATAATTTATAATATTGTAGCATAGTAACCAAGAAACATAGCAAGAAAGGCAACAGAAGTAGAATTTTCATTTACTTCTCAAAATTTTCACATTTCAGAATTTTCACATAAAGAGGTCAACACAACACAAAGTTACAGATACTTTGTTAGATTTATACTTCCAAAATGCATTCATTTACTTATCAGAATTTTCACATTTTTATACTGGTAAAGTTAAAGATCTGTGTACTTCCAAAAGGCATTCATTTATTTCTTAAAGTTTTCAAAATGCCACCACTCAAGTAATGTGGATCTTTATCCAAGTGTATCCCACTCAGTCCAACCTAAGGGTATTGATACCTCTCATCAAGAAATGTAAACTGCAGAAATTTAATTATTTTCTACTACCTCTTAGGAAATTGAAAGAAGATGCCAACTCTTTCCAGAGTTAGCTACTTAGAAGATACAATTATACAATACAACAAAGTATATGTTTTAATTAAGCTAAATATCATAAATACCAATTCACAAGTTCAAGATAAGTATATAAAGTATATAACATTATATGGTTGTCCAGTTACATTCTTTTACTTTCCTATTTCCACCCAATTTAATTGTGAAACATGCAACTTTCCAACTTTGGCCCTACAAGTTTATCAGATCATAGGGAAACAAGTAAAAAATACAATTGATAGTTATAGTAATTGTTCATGCATTAACACATAGCTATGAGATGCAACAATTTCCTTAACTAATCTTGATACCTCAAGATGATTGAGGTCAATGGTTGAAGGGGCTTTCTTCAATATGTTGAAGCTGTACTATTTCAAGAATTCACTATAACTTGGTAAAGCTGATTTCTTTATAAAACCTTGTGCAAGAGCACCAGGGTAGAGAAGAAGCTTAACAAAAAATGTAGGAAAGACTTCTGTTGCAATCAACTGGGAGGCTGTTAGTTGTAATGGGGATGTACAGGCTCCAATTCTATAAGGTACCCTATCAAGAAATTAAAAAAACAATTGTTAAAAGCCAAGAACAGACTTACATCACATTATATGCAAATGAACAATAATGTTATATCATAAATACCAATTCACAAGTTCAAGATAAGTATATAAAGTATATAAAATTATACGCAAATGAAAAATAATGATATTAGTTAAGTAATGTAAAACATAACACATTGGACCAAAAAATGTCACTTGCAGAAAGTGATTCACTGGTAATAACTTTGGCCAAACCTATGCTAGTTTTGTCCTTCACTGCCCCAATGGCATTTTTAATCTTTCTTGGGGCCATCATTAAACCAACTATTCATTGTCTTCAACAACTAACAGTTGTGTGTGAATTGATAACCAGAAAAATTAGATGCATAGGCAGGCAACTTTTTTACAATCATAAAAAATTAATGATTTGAAGATCAAATTAGGTTATGAAATGCTTTTTTCAAATCCTGAGCTATGGTCAATAGGAAAACAACTTTATTTGGTTCAATGCAGAAAATCTAGACCAATTTGTCAAACATTCTTATCTACAATACAATATTAACAAAAATTACTAGAATGAAAAATCAAAGCCTCTAATTATATGAGGGCTTCAATTATCCTTTTTAGACTAAGAAAGTTAAACGTATAATGACAATTTCCAAATGAATGGATAAGAATATGTAAAAACTAGAATCGCATGAAACGAACAACCTATTAGCTCATGTGGAACGAAATTAGCAATCTCTTGTTATGCAGTAAAATCTATTCTCACCTGTACCAGAACCAATTTTTATACAATAGTAGTAACTGCAAGGTGATCTTTACTCCTGTGAAAAATATGTAGAAGGAAGTCAAGGATAAGGAGGGAAAAAATGGTAAGGAATAGGTAAATGCTGCAAATGAAAAAGAAAAAAAGATTAAAAAAATGTTTATTTTCTTTCTTAACTCATTAACAAGCCCTTAAATGCCCTATATTACTGCATGAAATTGAGGATGTTAAATGGGAGCTCAAGAGCCACTTGGCATTGTCACTTGGTTGCCACAACTGTCATCTTAAAATTGTTAAGTAATATGATTCATCAAAATAGTTTGAACTT
>JAOSBO010209834.1:0-16534 GCA_027563915.1 Erythroxylum rotundifolium | reverse complement strand
TGCATTTAGAACTTAATTAGGTCAATTTGTGTAATTAAGTGTTTTTATGGGTTAGTTGGAGTTCTTGAGCTTAAATTGTATATTTTTCAGATACATTGATGTGTGCGCTAGTGTTGTAGGACAACAAAGAAGAACAGTGAAGATTTAAAGATTTATTGGCTCAAAGATATAGGTCACGATCATGCATATAGGCCACGTTCTTGACAAGGAAGGAAAGGAAAGAAGTAGCCAGGCCACCATCGTGCACTTAAATCCATGATCATGACAAACAATGTGAAGTCAGGCCACCATCGTGCACTCTAAGCCACGCTCGTGATAGAAAGGTTAAAGCTTCGGCCACGATCGTGACACCCAAGGCCGCGATCGTGCCCTACGTCGGGCTGACATGAAAACTTGATTTTTGAGTGATTTTTTGGATCATTTCGACCCCTAGTTTGACTAAGGGCTTCCACATAATAAAAGAACATTACATAGTAGCCGTCGACAGTCATTAAAGAACAAAGAGAGTTTACAAGATAGAGAGTTTCTGAAAAAAATCCAGAAGCGACCTAGAGAGAGATCAAGCGATTAAGGAAGGAGACGAAGAAAGAGAGACACGAAGATACGTTTGATGCGAAGTACTTCCTAGAATAGGCAGTTTCCCTCAGTCACAACCTCTGAGATCCGTTCCAATATTATTTCATTTTTTTATTTAGATTTCATTATTGTATGAAATTTGAGTATTGATTGGATTGACTATTGTTAAGTGTTGATCTTTTGTCTAAACTCACCTTCAGGTAATTTTGGTTCTTGAGATTAATGAGCTTTATTTGGTGGTGCTTATTTCGATTTAATTGTCATTCAATATCTAATCTTCATAACTTGGCAATAAATTGAGAGTGTGAGACGGTGAAAATCATTGGTTTAGGTTAACGAGAGCTAGGTAAATCAATATGTAGAGAATTAAATCAAATTGGTAGAGTCGTCTATCATGAGATCGAGCATAGACTCCCAATAGGTTAATAGATAAATTCATAACTAATTTAGGTTTTCGATCACTTGTAGATCGAGAGATTGCAATTCCAATAATTTAAATTAAGTTTTATTAATTAGGGTTAAGAATTATAACTTGAGAGAGAGTAATTCACCCTTGGACCGTTTAGGCCCATTAAATCAGAATTTACATAATTGGTAGATTTTCCTTAATTTCGAATTGATTTCCCCCTTTCTTTCCCTTGGTTATTTCTAGATTAGTTTTAGGATTATTTGTGTGACTTGCTATTTTGTTTATTTTCGTTGCACTATAATTTCTCCAATTTAACTATCAATTGATTTCACTTCTGCATTAGTTGTTTAATTAGGATTAGCTGTGAACTTAGCTTCCTTAGCTTTTAGGATTCATTCCCTTCCTCATGGGATTGGAACCTTAGGTACTATACGAACGACCCGTGCGCTTACGACAATTACAAAGGTTATTAATAGTAAAAGTTAGCATGCATAACCTTGAGATCAATTTTTTAAAAAATGCACTTCCATAATTCCTTAGCATTCTTGGGGTCATAGGTTAAAGTTATGAAGAATTCTAGAGTGAGTTCTTCATAAACTGGGAATTGGAACCTAATGAATTTACCTCATTGGATCCTCTCTGCCAAGTTCTCTGCCCGCTCCTGTACATCTATCCAATCTAAGGTATCAAAGTCAAAATATTTAGGCATAACAATTTGCCTAGAGCCAAGGGAACGAAAATTAGTACTTTCCTCCTCAGTGTAAATCGAGAATGGGGCTTTGAAGTCCGTTGCTCAGTTTTGTCTCCCTCAAGCTGCAACTTGTTGTGCTCCGTAAGGCTCTTGTCATACCGTTTGTTTTATCCGAGGCATGATAGGGGTGAATGTGTAAAGAGAGGTTAGAGTGTTTAGAAATTGAAATTCTTGAGAGATAAAGTGAAAATGAAAGTGAAGGTAAAAGTTAAGTGAGAATTGAATATATAGGTGGTAAAAGGGTAAATTGATAAAAAGATTTACTTAGGAAACACATCCTCCACCTTTTCCACATAGTCTAGGCCCAACAAGGTTGAGGAGGTGACAAAACGAATACAGGCTAAATTAATTCTACAAAGGTCTGTCATAGAAAAGGGAGTTTAACAACTACTGGAAGACATCCCTAGCATAGTGAAGAAGGACGATCCCAGGGACTTCTTCATTACTTGTAGTATCAACAAGATCATCATCGAAAGGGAATTCAAGGACTTAGGTGCAAGTATAAATATGATGCCCTGTAATCTTAGCTTGAAATTGGGACTACAAGGGTTTGTGTTGTGATTAGGATAGTTGATAGGACTACGCATAGACCAATAGGAATTTTATCAGATGTCCTAGTAAAAGTTGGCAAATTTATTTTTCCCATGGATTTTTGTGTTTTGGATGTCAAGGAGGATGAGGATACCTTGATTATTCTAGGATGGTCGTCCTTAGCCACTGTGTGAGCCATGATTGATGTAGATGGGGGCAAACTAACGCTGCAAGTGGGAAAGGAGCAACTAACATTTAGGGTGACTATTAAAGAGTATAGAGCTCCTTCAACGCCTAAGAATCGCAATAAACCTGAACGTTGAGGAGAATGAGAAGACATTGAGGATCACGCAAAAGCTCTCCGAAAGAAGCATTTAAGAAGAAGGAGGCAAGATAAGGAAAATATTATGGATGGTGGCAATTGCCATATGGTAGCGAAGATTCAGATTTTGAGGATGATGGTGACACTACCATCCAACCATTCATTCCAACCATCATGAGCATAAAACGAGCGTCGAGCTATTAACATAAATAGAAGCGTTGCATGGTAAGCAACCTATGGAAAGTACTATTAGTTAATTAGTTGAATTCAGTAGTTAGCTTTATTTTTCTGTTAGATAAATAAAAGTTAAAAAAGGAATAGGATCTCAAAATAACGAGGGAGACTACGTATGTGGATAGAATGAAGTGGAAAGGAAAAGAATTGGAAAAGAAAGGGTTTGGTGATAAAGTAAAAGCACAGGCCACGATCGTGAACTAAGAGGTCATGATCGTGGCCTGTAGCTACTTTCCCCTTAGTTAATGCACCGCATGCCATGATTGTGGCCTGCAACTATGCAAAAAAGGTGCAAGATGCATTTTTAAAGTGAATCTTTTTACTAATTTACCCTTTTTACCACTATATATTCAATTCTCACTTAACTTTTACCTTCACTTTCATTTTCACTTTATCTCTCTAGAATTTTAATTTCTAAACACTCTAACCTCTCTATAGAATTTACAACACTCACTTTGCACATTCACCCTATTCATGCCTTGGATTAAGCAAACAGCACGATAAGAGCCTCATGGAGCACAACAAGTCGTGACCGCTGGGAAGACAAAACCGAGCAGTGAACTTCAAAGCCCCATTTCTGATTTACATTGAGTAAGAAGGTACTCATTTTTATTCCCTTCACTCTAGGCAGATTGTTGTGCCTAAATATTTTGACTTTGATACCTTAGATCGGATAGAAGTACAGGAGCAGGTAGAGAACTTAGCAGAAAGGATACAATAGGGTAAATTCATTAGGTTCCAATTCCCGTTTATGTAGAACTCGCTCTAGAATTCTTCATAACTTTTACTTACGACCCCAAGAAAACTAGGGAATTATGGTTTAGATTGGGGGGTGTGCATATGAACTGACTGTCGAGATTATGTGTGACATATGTAGATTCCCCAAATCCACCATTGTTGACTAACAAGATGATTTCCATACCTCCTAATATTGGCACAAGCTTACCAGAGTTGAGCATTTTTACGCAAAAATGCTCATAACAACATTATCCGGTCTCATAAACACTTGTTGCTACGCAAGTTTATATGTGAGTTGGCCTTTAATAAATTAGAGACTAACAAGTGTTCAACCAAGGAACTTTTTATACTGTGGTGTATGGACCACAATATATCGGTATGCACATCTACACATGTGCTTAATGCTCTTGCTATAACTCAGCAAAGGTGGAGTAACCATTTGGGAATGGAGTACATGATCTCTGCCATCACTGAACATTTTGGAGTGGATCGGATCTGATTAACAATTCACCCGCCAGAATTTCTTGATCACCATCACCTACTTCGGGCAAAAATTATCCACTCGACTAATATGGAATTGTGAGATATTCACGACAAGACCCATGTGCAGACCAGGGTAGGTCAAGCAAGTTCAAGCTCTGCACCACCTATGCAGACACATGCAAACTCAACGAGTGCAGAATCCAACGATGAAGAAGAAGAAGACCAACGTTAGGCAAAGGTTTTGGATGCCATGTCTGAAACCAATAGAATGCTCAAGGAAGTGGTGCGTATACAACAGTGCCAGAGTCGAGAAATCAGACGACTTCACCGATATTTTGAAGCTCAAGGGATTCAGATACCACCATTAACACCATCACCACCTCCGTCCCCGTATGATTCAAAACTAACCCAATTTGTCTTTAATTATATTTTATTTTTGTCTATTGTTACATTGTTTACATTTGTCTTATTTTGTTACTTATAATTGTTCGTTTTACTTCAATTCTTGTTTTTACAATTTATTGTGTGTTATATTTTCTGGACTTCCTTCTCACGTTGAGGACAATGTGTTGTTCAAATGTGGGGAGGGATTCTGTGTTTTTTTTTATGCATAATTTTGGATGATAGTATTAGGCAACATTGTGAGTTGTGTGAATGTGTTGATGGCTTAGATTGAGTGGAAAATTTTTAATTTTGGACATATTCTATTAGGATGTGAATGATCATTAGCATGCAAAATTAGTGCATTAGGACCTTGGATAAATATACAGACCAATAAGGACTTAGTGTAAATTTAGCAACTTTTAAATTGTCACATTCATTCATAATTTGAGACCTTTTAAATGTAGGTAGCTTGACTATTTTTTTTTACGGAAACGAAAAGAAAAAAGCAATAAAATAGGTAATAAAATAAAATAAAAATTGTGTTAATAGTCATTATTCTGCTGGCCTTCTGGTTATGAATAGAGCTAGTAGCCAGTTGAAAATGTAATACAGCTAAGTAGCCAGATCGACATACACCTATGCGTTCGCGTAAAAAGGCTATAATGATATTTCAACCAAGTTGTTAATAAATGATTTGGTCTAGTAGCTGGATCGACATTCATTACAAATCTTTGCCTCCGAGTAAAAGCTAAGTCTCGATAATTAAAAAAAATGATGATTAAAAACCTACTAGACTAGTAATAAGCTTGAATTTTCATGAAATTATACTTAGGAATAGTTACAAAACCCTAGGGGACCAAAAAATTATTAATGCATGTGTACAATTGAAAAGGACAATTAACATCTAGGTCTTAATTTAATTGTACATTTAGCTCAAGGTCTCTAACAACAGATTTTGCTTGTTAATGATTATACATAATTAACATAGTTGAGTCCAAAGTTAAATTTGTTTCATGAAAATTAGAGCCATTGTCGAATTATTACATTGTGTGCATGTTATGTTATATGTTGTTGTTTTGTTTGCTTAAGGACAAGCAAACATTTAAGTGTGGGGATGTTGATAGTTATACTTTGCATAATGTTTTAAAGTTGAAATTGTTATGCATTTAGTGTTAAAATGAGTGTTAAGTACGCATTTAGAACTTAATTAGGTCAATTTGTGTAATTAAGTTTTTATATACGTTAGTTGGAGTCCTTGAGCTTAAATTGTCTATTTTTGAGGTACCTTGATGTGTGTGCTAGTGTTGCAGGACAAATAGGGAAGAATGGTAAAGATTTAAAGTGTTTCGAGCTCAAAGACATAGGTCATGATCGTGCATATAGGCTACGGTCGTGACAGAGAAGGAAGAGAAAGAAGCAGCCAGGCCACAGTTATGTTCTTAAAGCCACGATCGTGACAGAGAATGTCAAGTCAGGCCACGATCGTGCACTCCAAGCCATGCTCATGACAAAAAGCCAAATGCACTGACCACAATCATGACACCCAGGACCGTGATCATGCCCTGCGTTGGGATGCCACGAAAACTCTATTTTTAAGTGATTTTTCGGACCCTTTTGACCCCGAGTTTGACCTAGGGCTTCCACAGAATAAATAGAACATTACGTAGCAGCCATCAAAAGTGATTAGAGAGTGAAGAGAGTTTACAAGGTAGAGAGTTTCTGCAAAAAAATCTAGAAAAGACCTAAAGAGAGACCAAGTGATTGAGGAAGGAGACAAAGGAAGAGAGGCACGGAGATACGTTTGACGCGAAGTACTTCTCGAAATAGGCAGTTTCCTATAGTTGCGATCTCTAAGATCCATTCCAATAGTATTTCATTTTCATTTTGTTATTTATATTTCATTATTGTATGAAAGTTGAGTAGTGATTGGATTGACTATTGTTAAGTGTTGATATTTTGTCTAAACTCACCTTCGGGCAATTTTAATTCTTAAGATTAATGAGATTTATTTAATGGTGCGTATTTCATTTTAATTGTGATTTAATATCAAATCTTCATAACTTGGCAATAAACTGAGAGGGTGAGCCAGTGAAAATCATTGGTTTAGGGTAACGAGGGTTAGGTAAATCAATAGGTAGAGAATTAAATCAAATCAGTAAAGTCGTGTAACATGAGATCGAGTATAGATTCCAAATAGGTTAATAGGAAATTTCCGAACTAATTTAGGTTTTGGATCAATTGTAGATTGAAAGATTGCAATTCTAATAATTTAAATTAGGTTTTATTAATTAGGGTTAAGAATTATAACTCAAGAGAGAGTAATTCACCCAAGGAATATCTAGGCCCGTTAAATTGGAATTTTTATAATTGGTAGATTTTGCTTAATTTCAAATTGATTTCCCCCTTTCTATCCCTTGGTTATTTCTAGGTTGGTTTTATGATTATTGGTATGACTTGCTATTTTGTTTATTTTCGTTGAATTTTTAATTTCTTCAATTTGACTATCAATTGATTTCATTCCTGCATTAGTTGTTTAATTAGGATTAGTTGCGAACTTAACTGCCTTAGTCTTTAGGATTCATTCCCTTGCTCGTGGAATCGACACCTTAAGTACTACGCGAACAACCCGTGCTCTTGGGGAAATTACCAAGGTTATTAATAGTAAAACTTATCGTACAAAACCTTGCATTCAAGTTTTTGGTGTCGGTCTTTCGCTTGCTACAATTACCATAGTTATTAATAGTAAAACTTAGCGTACATAACCTTGCAACCAATTTTATCATATACAGATCCTCAGTTAGGTTTCAATTCTAGTCATCTTCATATCCATTTTTTGTATCTCCTAATCATAATGAGCAGTAATGGCTAGGAGTATTATAAAGGATTCAAGCATAGCTATAGGGATAAATGTCTCGTCATAGTCAAATTACTTGCCTTTGACGATAACCTTTAGCGACTAGCCTCGCTTTATGGGTAATCATATTACCATCCATGTCGATTTTTTTTTTCAAAATCCACTTGCGCCCTATGGGTTTTAACCTTTCAGGTGGGTCAACTAAAGTCCAAACATGGAATCCAATTCAGACTTCATGGTTTGAAACCATTTTTCATATTCTGAACTCTTTAGAGCCTTTTTATAGGCTATAGGCTCATCGTCCTCTTTAAGCAATACGTCATTATGTCTACTTACAAGAACTCCATATCTCTCTAGAAAATTGTGTATCCTACTTGACCTATAAACATTTTATGTGCACAAGGTTCAACTGTTGTCTCATCTCCATAAACAACAATCTCGAGTTCAGGCAGTTGAGTTGCATATTTTTTAGTATCATGAACTTCATCAAGTTCAACTTTGTTCTCACTTTCTTCTTTTATAAGAAAGTCTTTCACTAAAAACACAACATGCTGTGAGACAAACACCTTTTACTTTAAAGTGTTAAGCCATGAAGACTTCACTTCTTCTATTAATTTTGATGAAAGTAAAATAATAATAATAATAGAAGTGTGTGAACTGTTTTGATGTGTTTTATTAAGTGCACGATACATAAGAAGATCTGCAAATGCATAAGACAATACACAATCATAAGAAGATGCACAATCATAAGACGATGCGCAGATATAAGACAATGCCCAAATATAAGTTGATACGGAGTTGTAAGACGATGCGTAGATATAAGATGATGCAGAGTCATAAAACAATGTGCAGACATAAGACGATGCGTAGCCATAAGATAATGCGAAGTCATAAGATGATGCGTAGACATAAGATGGTGCACAAATATAAGACGATACATAACACGATGAGAAGATATAATATGAAGCATACAAATCAAATCAAGATGATATAATCTATAACAACAGTTAGTTAGTTGGAGGCAGTTACAGAACTCAACTAACAACAGATCTCTGAAGATTCTACAGGCAGTTTTTTTCAAGAAGACTATTAGCGAATTAGACCATAAATATTAATGTAGTTATAGACAAAACAACTTTTACTAAGCATTTACTGTACAACATATGCTGAGTGAAAAGAAAAAAGATAGAGATCAAGAACACCTATAGCGTGAGTTTAGAAAAGCTCAAACGGTATCTTTTCTAGTGAAAGGAAGGCTAAAGCCTAAAGAGGCTAAGATAGCAGATAAAGAATACTTTGTGAAAGAGACGACCTAAAGAGGCTCTGAGAGGGAATAAATAATACTTGTAAAGTTGAAGGGATAGTAAAACCTCAATTAAACTCTGAGAACTGGACATAGCCCAAAGGTTAAGAGTAAACCAGTATGAACCACGGTGTCATACTCTCTAACCCTCATCTCTTTAATTTCTCTAGTTAGAAGAAAAAGATATTATTTCCACTGTTACATTACTCTAACAAATTAAGTGCATTGTTTTGTTATCGTCTGAGTTCTCAAGAAAATCAAAAAGTTTATAAAGATAACTATTTTAGACGATTTTACACAATTCAATCCCCCTTCTTTTGTATTTTACATATAAGAAGTGATTTCTATATTAACAAGTGATTTACTTCAGTTGGTATCAGAGAACAATTCTCCAAGAAACACTTTTACAAAGTGAGGACAAAGATCCATGGCTGAATCACATATTTTTATAGTTGAAGGTGCCTCTGTCTCAAGACCTCCTACATTCAATAGTGAAGATTATCATTTTTAGAAGGACAAGATGCAGCTCTTCATAGAATCCACTCACATTGATCTTTGGGATATTATTGAAAGTGGTCTATATGTTCTAACAAACTATGAAGGGAAAAGCATCTCTCGTGAAAAATGGTCAGCCGATCAGAAAGCTCGTGTTTAATTAAATTCGAAGTCCAATTTCTTTTTAAGTTGTGCTTTAAGTAGAAGTGAATATGATAAGGTTCATAGGTGCGAATCTACAAAGGAGATGTGGGACACATTAGCCATTGCACATGAAGGCAAAAACAAGGTGAAAGAATCCAAGATTGGTATTCTTGTTCATTAGTATAAGCTGTTTAAAATGAAAGATGATGAGTCTATTGAGCAATTGTTTGGACGATGCCAATCAATTATTAATGGCCTTAATGCTTTAGGAGAATCTACAATAGTCAAAACCAAGTAAGAAAGATTTTCAGAAGTTTTCCCAAAAAATGGAGACCAAAATGACAATAATATAAGAGGCCAAGGATTTAAGCAAGCTAAAGCTGGATGAATTGCTTGGTTCTTTGAAAATTCATGAAGTAGATTTTGATGCAGAAGATAAACCTAGAAGGGATAAATCCATTGTATTGAAGGCTGGTCAGAAGAATCAGAAGATGCAGAAAAATAAAAGTACATCTTCAAAAGCATTAAAGATTGAAGAAATCAAGAATGATGATGCCAGTGAATCTGATCAGGAATCAAGTGAAGATGAAGATGAGCTATCTTTCATTTCAAGAAAAATTAGAAGGATATGGAAAAAGAAAAAGGGAAATAAAGACTCCTCTTTCAAAAGGATTAGCAAAGACAAGTCAAAGAATGATAAAAGCTCTATTGTCTGCTAAGAGTGTAATAAACCAGGACATTACAAGTCTGAATGCCCCTTGGTCAAAAGAAACTAAAGAAGAGTCAAGAAAACAAGAAAGACATGATGGCTACATGGGAGGATCTGGATTTGTCTAAATCTGAATGATGATGAGGTAATCTCTGACTTTAATGATCTTCAGCATGCTTATTTAAAATTCTTAGAGGATTCGCCTGCTATTTTGAAACAATATAAATTGTTAAAAAAGAAGTGTGTTAAAAGTACTAAGAAAACAAAGCTATTAGAGAAGAAAATGTCTGCCTTAAGAAACAAGTAGACGATATGAAAAAGAAAGTAATTGTATATAGATCTGAGGAGATTAATCAGTTAAAACAAAGGACTAATAGTCTTTTAGCAAATTTATCAAAATTTACGAAAAGCACAAAAAGGATGAATAATATTATTGGAAGTTATAGAGATCCAGATGATAAAAGTGGTTTAGGATTTTCTGGAAGAACTACTACTCATAATTGTAATGTTCTTCATAATAGGAAGTCTATTCCTAATAGAGGGAAAAAGAAACAACATTTTTTTATTATTATTCTTCGAATGATTATAAGACCCCAAAGGACCTAAGAAAATATGGGTACCTAAGAAGGATATAATATATATTACAGATCTCTTTACTTAGAAAAAGCAAACACCATGAATGGTACTTGGACAGTGGCTGCTCATGATATATGACGGGCAGAAGGTCTATGTGCCTAAACTTCCAACTTAAGCATGGAGGATCAGTAACTTTTGAAGACAACCAATAGGCCAAAATTATTGGGATCGAAAAAATTGGTAAAGATTCCTTTTCATCTACTGATAATATTCTGCTAGTTGATGGTTTAAAGCATAATCTAATCAGTATAAGTCAGTTATGTGACTTTGGTTTTGAAGTATTCTTTAATCAAAATTCTTGTTTAGTTAAAAACAAGGACGGGTCCATATTCTTTTCTTTCCAAGAGACGAAACAATCTCTATAAAATTAACTTAGATGATTTGAAAAGTCAAAATATTTCATATCTTATATCAAAATATTAAAGCTAGGACATATTAGCTTTAAACATATTCCAAATTAGTTAGATATGATTTGGTAAGAGGTTTACTAAAGATAAGTTTTAACAAAGATTTCTTTTGTGAAAGTTGTCAGAAAGGAAAACAAGTTAAAGCATCTTTTTCATCTAAGAACACTATAACTTCATCTAGACCACTAAAGTTGTTACATATAGACTTGTTTAGACCTACAAGAACAGTAAGTCTTGGTGGAAAGAAGTTGGTCTTGTAATTGTTGATGACTTTTCTAGATTTTGTTCGATATTGTTTTTATCTCATAAGATGATTTTTTAAAATGCTTTAAATTTTTATCCAAAAAGTTACAAAATGAAAAAGGAATTTCTATTGCTGGTATTCGAAGTGACAATGGTGGAGAATTTGAAAATGAAAAATTTAAAATGCTTTGTAAAGAGAATGAAATTTTCCATAATTTCTATACTCCTAAAACTCCTCAACAAAATAGAGTTATAGAAAGAAAGAACAGGATGATTCAAGAAATGGCAAGGATTATGCTATATGAAATGAATCTTCCTAAGTACTTCTAGGCAGAAGCATTAAATACAACTTGTTATAATCAAAATAAAGTATTTCTACGACCAATTTTAGATAAAACTCCATATGAGTTATGGAAAGGAAGAAAGCCAAATATTTCCTACTTTCATCCTTTTGGTTGCAAATGCACTATTCTGAATACAAAAGAAAATTTGGATAAATTCAACTCTAAGATCAATTCAGGAATTTTTCTAGGTTATTTTATTAATTCTAAAGCTTATAGGGTTCACAACCTTGCTTCTAAATCTATTGAAGAATCTATGTATCTAAAATTTGATGATGATTCTCATCTAGATAGGAGAGATAATTCTAATGATGAAACTCTATCTGCTCCCTTGACCAATAACCCAGACGATTCACCAGCAGACGATCCTATTGATAAAGTAGTAGACATTCTCAAAATATTAGCTTAAGAAAAGACTAGAGATATAAATCTTCTCACCAAGAAAATTTGATTATGGGAGAAACATCAGAAGGAGTGAGAACTAGATCTAAACTTAGGAGAGAGGCCAATGTAGCTTTTGTTGCTGAATTAGAGCCTAAGAATATTGATGAAGTTCTTCAAGATGAAGCTTGGATTTTATCTATGCAAAAGGAGTTAAATCAATTTACTAGGAATAAAGTGTGGTCACTAGTACCTAAACCATCCAATAAATCTATCATAGGAACTAGAAAGGTATTCAAGAATAAACTAGATGAATTAGGATAGGTATCCCATAACAAAGCTAGATTAGTAGCTCAAGGCTATAATCAACTAGAAGGAATATATTATAATGAAACATATGCTCCTGTAGCTAGATTAGAAGCTATTAGGATCTTACTTGCATATGTTGTTTTTCATTATATAAAATTGTTTCAAATGGATGTGAAGAGTGCCTTTTTGAATTGTTTTATAGATGAAGAAGTTTATATTAAACAACCCCCTGGTTTTAAAATCATTAATAAACCAAATCATGTTTATAAACTTCATAAAGCTTTGTATGGATTGAAACAAGCACCTCGTGCATGGTATGATTGTCTTAGTTATTTTTTATTAAAAATGACTTTATTAGAGGTAAAATTGTTAAAACCTTATTTTAGAAAAGTATCAAAAATGATTTTATTATTGTGCAAATATATATAGATGATGTTATTTTTAGTGCAACTTCTAAAAAGTTATGTTCAAATCTGAGTTTCTTATAAAAAGTAAATTTGAAATGAGTATGATGGGTGAATTAAAGTTCTTTCTTAGTTTACATATTAAACAAATCGAAGAGAAAATTTTTATCCATCAATAAAAGTCTATCAAAGAACTTTTAGTCAAATATAAAAATGGAAAATGTTAAACCAATGTCAACTCCTATGCATCCCTCAATCATCCTATCTAAGGATGAAGTTGGTAAAAAGATTGATCAAACTCTTTTTAGAGGAATTATTGGTTCTTTGCTTTACCTTACTATAAGCAGACTTGATATTATGTTTAGTGATTATTTGTGTGCAAGATTTCATGCAGATCCTAAATAATCTCATTATATTGTTGTTAAAAGAATATTGAGATACTTAACAAGTTCTACTAATCTTTGCTTAATGTATAAGAAAGGTAAAGATTTCAGGTTAATTGGCTACTGTGACGCTGATTATGCTGGAGGCAAGATTGATAGAAAGAGTACAAGTGGAGAGTGTCACTTTCTTGGTCATAATCTAATTTTGTGGTCAAGCAAGAGGCAAATTTCAATTGCTCTCTCTACTGCAGAGGCTGAATACATGTCAGTTGCAAGTTGCTGTTCACAAATACTATGGATAAAGTATCAATTAGAAGATTATTCTATCTAAGAAGATCAAATTCTAATCTTCCGTGACAACACAAGTGCTATCAATCTCTCAAAGAATCTGATTCAACATTCAAGGGCAAAGAATATTGAAGTTAGACATCATTTTATAAGAGACTCTGTATAGAGAGGAATCGTCAATCTATAATTTATTGAGACGAACCAATAATGGGCAAATATCTTCACCAAACCCTTAAGTAAAGACAGATTCAAGGAAATCAGACAAAAACTGAATATGGTAATGTTAAATGACCATTCTTCTAAAACTCTATGACCCAAATGATACGACCCAATGAAGTTAAAAATGAATAGTAACAGCAACTTTTACTCAATAGTATCAATCTTATGATTACCTGTGGATCAGCCACAGACGTTACAAATGGTAACTTTTCAAGAGTGTTTATAAAAAGAAATTATTTAATACCTAAAACACTATACATTCTAGAATTCTCTTAGTAACTGACTTGCTTCAAGGTTGTTCTCAACAAAGACGATTCAATCTTCTATTCAACTGTTCTGAATTCATTTCATATTCCTCTTTAAATATCTTCTATATACTAACCTTGCTTCTTTAAGCAAAATACATATCTGTGTTTAGTGTTTATTCATTACAGATTAGAAGAATGTCGAAATCTCTTGTTTATGGGAGGCTCGTCAATTTCACTTCTCTGAAGGATGATCAAATGGATATCAAACCTGAGATTAAAGTAGCTAGTTAGGAAAATTTCTTCGAAATTCGAGATCTTATGTTTCCAATTGAAGTATGAGTTTTGGAAGAATGCAAAGGTGGTAGATGACAACTTAATATCAGAGGTAGATAGGTTGATGCTGATTGTCACTCAAGACTCTATTGTGAGGGCTACTGAATGTCTAAATGAAGGAGCAAAACTGCTCACCAATATAAAATGGATGATTTAGAATAAAGAAATCGGCAACTATATTAGCAATCCAGAAGTCAGGAAGTCTTCAAAGGCTAGTGTTCTTTACTTAATTCTTCTTCATTGTATTCTATCAAGAACGGAATCAAAGGATTTGGTGACAATAAATGATAAACATTGTTTATTTCTTCTTCTGACTCACCAATTTATTAATCTTCCATTCTTAATCCTGAAATACATGATAAAGGCTAAGGAGGATTATAACCAGAAGAGTGGTTTTTTACCTTACAGTATCCTGTTAACAAGATTCTTCAAACAATCTGGAATACTACGTGATAGAGGAAACAGAGTAAAGCTAAATATTATGAGTGTTATCAATGCCTCTACTATTCACAAAATGGAGATCAAAACTAAAGGTGAAACAAATAAAGAGCTGACACCTAAAGCACAGTCTAAGGGGGAGCTTTCAATCAGACGAAGCAGGAAAGAAGATGTTTCATCTAGACTACAAGCAAAACCTCAGTGGTCCAGAAGTATCTCAGCAAAAGTAAAAAGTGAACAATCATCTTATAAGCCACTATAAGCCAAGATGGTTCCTGAAAGAAAGGAAAGTTCGGTTCAATAACCAACTCATAAAGTATCCTTAAAGAGGAAAGATGAGACACTTCAATTTGAAAAACCCGAGAAATTAAGAAGGCCACCAAGACTGATGATCTTACGACAATAAGAACAGAAGAAGAAAAAAACTCTGATTCTTGGTCAAGGTTCTAAAAGTGCAATGGAGCAACATCAACAACAGCCTACCAAAGAAATTGTCTCTATCCTTCAGATGCAGTCAGAGCAACCGTCTGGAGAGACAGAGATAAAAAGGAAGTTAGTATTTGAGCAGAAGAAGCCTTAATAACAACTTTCTTCCAAGCCAACATAACAACTAAAGAAGACGAGACCAACTCAAAAAAGGAAGGTTTCATCGTCTAATGTTCAAAAAAAGGCACAGACCGTGGAAACAAAATAAGCTACTTATAATCCCCTACAACTAATAAAGAAATAAGACTTAAAGATGAAGATAATAGAAGAATCAATGCCTGATCGCAATAGAGGTTTAGTGATCAAAAGAGAACCTTCTATACAGAAAGTTAAGGTTCAAGATGAACCTGTAATAGTAAGTAATTAGATAATACATTTTCTAAGCCCTGAAGAAAGAATATTGTATGGTATTCTACGAGATGAAAAAGTAGAATCATATCCACTAAAGATGATAAAGAGTCCTTACACCATCTACCTAATGAAAAACACAACAACAATAAACATTGTACCAGATGTACAACCAAGATGTCCAACACTGGTACACAACATAGACAAAGGAAAGAAGAAGAAATTCCCTAAGAGATAAGAAGATGATCTCACAGAAGAGAAGATTCAAGTGGACATGAAGAAAATAGATGATGTATGTCGTGCAGTTCAACCTGTAGGCATCTATATTTCACACCACATATCAAGGTCATCAGGAAGTAACTTTGGCGTACCTACTCAAGATGAAAGTTTCAAGGTAGTTGGGACAATCTCAGAAGGAAGGTACAAAAGTATCTCAATTGAAGGTATCAATTTATACTTAGAAACCTAGGTTTCATTCCTTCAATCAAAGATATTCTACACTTTCTAGGAAAACCAATTTTCAAACTACCTAAACATGACGATCTTGGCATTCCTTACCAAACACAATCTTTTTGATTACCCTCTATCACAACAATTGAATTAGACGATTCAATTAGAAAACCATCTATCTCTAAGTTTCTTCATCCACTAAGTGAAAAGCTATAAGATCCTACCATTAATTCGGAGTTCTTGAAGAATTTCATCAATTGGACTGAAGCTAGTCAAAAGCATAAGGAAGTTCAAATACTAAGCCTGATGAACAAAGAGACTCGGTGAGTGATCTTCATGAGGAAGTAGCACTTCTACGTGTTTCTATTGAACAAGACCTCAAAACGATCCGCGCTAATATTCAATAAATGTTTTCTGAAATTTTTAAGCATCTGAAGTGATATTCTCTTTGATTAATAACAAATAGGGGGAGAATAGTGGAAAAGAGAGGAAATTTTTTTTGAAAAATTGTTATGCACACTGTATATCTGGCATTAATCGTCTAAATAAAGATATCGTTTATGTGAATATTATTCATCTTAATATTATTGTTATTCGCTTTAATAATTCATTTATCTTCTAATATTATGATTATTTGTTATCATCAAAAAGGGGGAGATTGTTAAGTCAAGAAGACTTCACTTCTTC